>JANHGL010017344.1:4921-18179 GCA_024611195.1 Ceyx melanurus
TCTCTTCCCAAACATTTATTGGGAACAGTTTCAGCTTTCATTGATGTCGTGGTAATGGTGATCAGGCCATTGACTTACACCTGAACTAACATGATCACTGGTGGCTTCTGTAAGTTTTCAGCTTTGTACAACAATTGATTCCTGCAATCTTTCCCTAATGAACAAATAAAAGGATTAACCTGAGCCATTTAATGCTATAGGCCATGGTCTCAATAGACTGTATCAGAATTTCACATATTTCAAAGATTGGACTTCAGTAAGTACATCATAAATGACTGTTTTTTTCTCTCCTAGCAATCATTTCAGCCAGCTGTCTCATTCTTTGGAGTATTTTATGTCTTCTACCAAATATCATCAATATTTCTATGAATCACATATCATATATCACTTGAACCTGAAATTAAAATTTTCATTGTATTTTGAAGGTTGATTTTTAAAAGTGATTTTACATAAAGTTCTAGAATTTCTCAGAAGAGTGAACATCCTCAGAGACAGGTGATGTTTAAGTCCAACTTCAGTATCTTGGAGACAGAAATCTTTCTCTACAGGCATTTTTATAATTTTTAAATAGATCAAAAGTATATTTCTTCCTCTAATATTTCTTTCTTTCCTAGGGAAAAATACTTATTTTTCCTTGTACAATGCATTTAGAAAACACTAGTAGCACTAGCCTTATAATTCTATGGAAAGCAGGTCCCGAATGGAAAAAAAAAAAAAATCAAAAATGAGGGTAAGATCCCAGAATGGAAAGATTACAGCTTGTCTTTTGCTATGCTAGAATCTAAATGATGTATAATACAAATACTCTAGTGGAATATGGAGGAATGAGGAGAGAGAATCTGATATATACAGATGCTAGCAGACAAAATTACTCAAGCTGTACTGAAATTTCCTTTGCACCTGGCACTGGAGGTATTAGCCATGCCAGTTCAGTCTCCTAACACAGATGTTCTTGTTGTACCACTTCTTATGTGTTGCATTTAGGTTTGTGTTTAGCTCTGCACAGCAGACTTAAATAATGTAATCCAAACGCCACCCATTTATTAGTGCACCTGCATCTTCTATTTTCTTTCATTCCCTTCATACATTGCAGTCCCCCCGTGTTGCTGATCCTAGTGCAAAGTAGTGTTATGGAAAATACAGCTACTATTGCCATGCTACATGTTACAAGGATGAAAAGTATTTTTTCCCAATCAATCACACATTATATTATACAAGTAAGGCTGAATTTTCAGATGTGTCAAATATGTAAATGCAAACCTGTTGTACACAACCTTATTTATGTTGCTTTATAAATAGTATGCTGAAATTGTGTACCATAGTTACCATAGAGATAGGCCTGAATAAACAGAGCACTTAGCAGTCATTCTTGAAACAAGCATGCAGTCCATTTGATATCACTGATATCAGCCTCTTAGCTTGCTTCAAGGTCTCCATATATACATTCCTATTACCTTGAGAGTTCCTCTGGATTCGACTTCAGTTGCCTGATGCTCATTCTGTACAAAGAGAAGGTGTGGAGAGTGGAACTGGAACTGCAATCCAAAGTGTGTTGTAGTATTTATTTCATTAAATTAATCAAGGTACTGAGAGAGTGAGGGCACAGAAACTTAGGAGGAAAAGCAGTCACTGAGAACGTGGAGTCTGAGCAAGATCATATAGATTGTAAGTTAAAAGTTAAAGCAGATTTAATACTCATGCAAATAGCATAAAGCTTTCTTTCTGGTGGATAACTAAAAAACTCTTTGGTGGATAAGTATAGGGAAAATGCCATTATTAGAGTTTGCTGCCCTGCAGAAAGGGTACATTTATCCCCTGTTAGTACCAGTCCTCTTAGAAATGTAAAATCAAAGCTTGTTTTCATTGATCAGATTTCTACATTTCCATCAATATTACTGTATTTTTCTTTTCTAGGCTGTGGCATTTTTATACACTAATCAAATATTCAATATTACTAGGAGCCATTTAAAGTGAATGCCAGAACTACTAAGGAGTAATTTGAGAATTAGATCTATTTTTGTTAGTTGAAATGGTCTTGACTTGCTCTTATTGTCTTGTAACTGATGCTCAGTAATATGATAGTACCAATACAAATAGAAAGATATCCGGTTTGAAGTTCTTAAATATCTGTTAAAAGTGGTGAGCAGTCCAAGCACATTAAAATTACATTTTCCCCCATACAAGTGTTTGCTGCAGATGACCCTCACTGATCTTAAATATATTTCTGTATCTGTAACTGAATAGAGGTTTTCCGTACAGCATGTTCTAATGGTACTTTGGCCTCTAGCCAACAAGGCACTGAATAAGGCTATTTTTAAAATACAGAAACTGGGAACAGCTGCAGCAATCAAATTTGATAAAAACAGAGAGGAACTTTGGTTTTTTGGGTTGGTTTTTTTTTTTTCATTTGTCCAAGTTTAGACTCCTTTCATAGAACGGCTTTTGTTCTGTTGGATGAAGGGGGTATAAGACTAACACAGTGAAATCCTTTTGAACAAATAACTTTTAAAGAATACAGATTAAATAATAGGGGGCTTTTTGGTGCAGCAGCATGTTCAATGCAATTGTAGCTCAAACAATTAAAAGAATAAATCTCTAATAAAATAACATATTTTGTCCGCCAAGCTTTATCATAAAAGACTTTGACCTCCTGAACTGGAAGATGAAACTTCTTGTTTCAGAAGTTGAACATCTGAATGTTAGTATTTAGGAGTAGTTTTTGGGTGGAAGTGATTTAATTTGAATGCTCTGGGGTGAGCTGGTTTGTTGTTTGGTTTTGTTTTGGTTGGTTGGGTTTTTTTTAATGTATTTTACTTCTAATCAAAAAAAGTTTTTATGAAGAACTCTCTTATCCCCTGGTAAGCAAGGGGAAGAAAAAAAAGTTTGCTTAAGGAAAAGCTTTACAAAGGCATTCTGGGCATGTTAAAATGTTTCATAAACTATTTAATTATAAGGACTGATTCTTCCTTGTTTGCCCTCCTTGTCTGTGCTCAAGTTTTGCTTTGTAAAATTGACATAATAGAATTATTTTTTTCTATTGCTTTGTCTGTTTTATTTGTCTATATTATAAATTCTTGGAAACCAAATTGTCTTCTGTTACTTGTCTGAACATTAGTAACAGAGCATTGACATCATCTGGACCTCCAGGTACAACTTGGATATAAACAATTATAAATGTTGAGGCATGTGTTACTTCAGGTAGCTTCTCTAAAGCAAAGCATAACAAAAAGCAGAAGATACAGATTGCTCTTGATTTACTGATTTCCTTATAGCCAGGAATCTAGAAAAAGCTGCTCTTTTGAAATCAGGAGAATACTGTCTCATCACATTTTTAGCACTTTATAAACAGCAGTTCATATCCCTGCACATGGAAGTGACCCCATATTCCTGCATGATTGGTGACTACATTTCATACATGCCATGTTCTAGGAAAATCTTGAAGCATTCATGTGGTGCAGACCACTGAGCTTAGGAGTTTTTCAAGGATTCTCTGGCACCATAGCAGTTTTGAGTTTCTCATCCAGTATTTTAACTGGAACCAAAAAATTTCCAGCATGATGATTAGAAGGGTTTGATTACATTTAGCAAGCCATGGAGCTGCTTCTCTTCGAAGACAAACTGCTGCCAGAGACAGATTTACCACTGACCAACGGTGTTTTTATGCAAATGTCCCTGAGTGAGTTCAGTAACCCCAAGTTATAATAGTCATTCAATCTCTTGCCAGGACAGCAATATTTATCTATTGCAAAGATAAATTGGATGTCAAAACCAGTTCCATTATAGAGGGAAAGTTCTCTATGTAAATCAGAGTTTCTAATCACACCATGCCTCTTCCCACTCCCTACCCCATTTTGCTTTCCTTGCATTATCTTTATAGATTAATTCCAAATGTGTTTTTCTCTTGTGTGTTCACTTTGAATATTGAAGCATTCAGCTAATGCCAAGCTAATGGGTAATGTAAACTCCTTATTATGAAACTTTAAAGTCTTCAAGTGTGTTTCTTCATGCCTCGAGGAAGTGTTATAAAGAGCTTATATTCACATACAGTGTTTTGTCTGCCACTTGAGCAAGTTTCTTTTTGGACTTCTCTTTCTTCTGTTGCCTGATGGGAAGAAATGGGCAGTCATCTCCCTAGTGACTTTATCTCCCCATCAGGAATGAGTGCAAGGGGTCAGATGCCCCTCTGCATGCTAGTCACCATCTGCTGACAGCAGCGCTCTCCCGGGAGAGCTGGCTTTGTTTACTGAAAGGGCTAATATGAGGAGACACGTGAAGTACTTTGGTTTGTGGAAGAGGGCAGGAGAGGCATGGTGCTGTGAAAACATTCCCACACACTCTAATGGCTCATTCACATAGAAAACAAGCAAGAGCCTTCAGCTCTTTCACAGAGCTCAAAGTAGAACAAACGTACTCAAGAACCTCAAGGCCGCCGTCAAAAAACCACTTTCCTAATGCACTATTACTGAGATGCTCTCCATGACAGCTTACCTATGAGACTTCAGCTCTTATTTAGGTAACTAAATTACCTGGCTTGATTGACAAGGTGTTCAGGGTCTGGTAGTTGTTGTTTGCTGCTGAATTCTTTTTGAAAACCTAAGCTTTAGTTTCATAATCCTAAACCTCCTAGAACTGGTCAAGAACTGTAGAATTTGTGTAGAACTGTTGTAAAATGTTATCAGTACAGTCACGGATTGATTATTTTGTCTTTAGGATGAAATCCTTAGAAGGCAGAAGAAATACAATGTGCCTAAAAAGAGGTACATTTTTTGCTCTGTAGTTGCTAGAGAGACATAGAGATGCACACGTGAACATACAACTTTGTAATTTGAGGATCAAAAAGAAGTGACTTTCTGAGTTAGACCTCAAGCACAGCTGGGATATATGTCATGCAAAAGTTCACATTATAAGCTGTTGTAAGTGATGAATGATGTTTAGTGAACAGTAGCATTCATTATTCTGATCTACAATTTATAAGATGTATAAAAAGACAACACAAATAGTGAGGTTATGTCAACTCGGAGGTTTGTGTAGCTGACCTCTTAACACCAAAATGTATTTCATTATTAGAAATAAAGCATAAGAGAATAAATTTACAGTGATTGTTCTCTTGAAAGACTACTAAACATGTATTAATTAGGGAATATTGAAGACTAGTATGGCATCGTATAACAAAGTGCTATGCAAAAAGGATATCCTGCTTCTTTAGAAGTGATGAAACCTCTTAGTCCTTGCGTTTTGAGAAATGCAGAATTACAATACTGTCTTCAGCTACTCCATGACACTTGTTATTTTCTCATCTTGCATCCATTCATCTCTACTTCCTGAAGGGTCCTAATCTATTTTCATACAGAAGCTGCTCGATAGCTGTTACCATGTTTGTTGCTCTGTCTTTCCAGTTAATTTTATATCTTCCTGTGCATTGCTGAGTGGACCAGAACTGCAAACTCCATAATGTATGGATGTACCAGTCAGAATATTTTATTATATTTGATCATGATTGAACATTGAACTGATATTTTCATAGAAGTAGCCACAGTAACTCTGTAATCTTAATTCCTGCATGATAGTATTAATTGTAGCCCAGATGAATAAATATGTATGTACATATGGATACATACAGACACACATTTATTTTTAAATTAAATATATATGTATATAACAGTCTACATATCTGTAGTTAGCTCTGTTATACATAGTTAAGTCTTCTTCCCCTCATGGCCATTAAATTACATGTATAAATTTTCTGCCTTCATATAGCCCTATTAGTCATTAATGCAAAATTCCTTAAGTATTTTTTTTAATATATTTGACTTTTGTTCTTACTTTGTTGAATCCTGAGTAACTCACTATCTACACAGAGGCTAGCACAGATCTTTCTGAGATACCAGTGATAACCTTCCACCAGAATGAAGAATGGCTTCCCCTTTCCTATATTTTAATTTAGTAGAAGGCTTGATCACTTTTAATAGAGCTTAGTCTCTTTCAGAATCTTTGCTGGGAATCTTTTAAGAACAAATGTAATCCATTCATTGATATCTTGACTCTTTATATTCAGTCAGTGTACCTGTATCAATGTAACATCTTTGAAGAATGGGACTAAAATATATACACTCCCTTTCCCACTTTTGCTCACTATGAGTTCTTGTCAAAGTCAATATAGCTCGAGGATTTGTTGAAATGGATATGGCTATGCAAAAGCATCAGGTCACATATATTACTACAGTCAGGAGCACAAATTAACCCTAAATTAGTAATTGCATGTTACATTTGCTTTAGGTTTTACTGCTTCTGAGGGAAGGTTATGTCTAATTTAAGCTTGATTCTAAAAACATGTATATTTGGCCTCAAATAACCCCACTTTGGGAATGTACCACTGCAAATGTGAAGTTTTTTTAAAAAGCTTCACTTTTTTTTTGGTAGGTTATTGTTCATTTCCATCTTGAAAATTTTTTGGATACGTGTGGTATAGATCAAAGGGCAGTATTTGGCTCTTAGATACCTGCTGTCACTGGCACTCAAATCACAGCTATTGAAAAATGATGCATCAAATTTGTATCACTGCAAATGTCACTATTCTGAATCTTGCATATGTTGCGTGAACTGTCAATAATAAAAATCTGTTCTTAATTATTCTACTATTTCAAAAATAATAATTTTCTAATAATCCAGCGAGTAGGAATTTGATGTTTTTCTCTGGCTGGAAACATTTTAATGATTTACTACATCAATAAAGTTCTGTGTGCTTTTATAATATAAAAGCTTTTGCAAATGAGTAGGACTTGCTCTAAATCCCTGTGGCTATCAAGAAAGGCAGAATTTATGTAAATGTGTCTTAAGTTTAAAATTTAGTAACTTAAGGAAAAACATTTTAATAGAAAAACAATTAATCAGAAAGCCAGACTTACCAAACCAGCTTTACATGTACTACAGGGATACAAACTCTGTTAATCTTTTTGTTTTGTCCTTTTTATTGGTTTTTCTAAATAAGAAAGAATAAGGTTTATTTTTGCTTCATTTAAGTTATAAGGAACTCATTTCAGTGTGATGAGAAAATGAAAATAGCAGGGAATATTAATAAAGTACAAGAAGAAAAATTAAGGCTTTGATAGTATCAGATTTTCTGATTGGAAGCAGAATAATCCAGATGATAAATCCTATTTTCTTTTAATACTTTTTTTTTTCTTTTTTCCCCTTCTCTATTACAGTAGTTCTTTCAGTTAATTACCTTCATTCAAAACCCAAAGAAGTGAACAAAAAAGACTCCCTTTGAAACTTTGGACTAGACTCATAAATATGATAATTAGCATGAAATTCTACCTTCATTAAGGACTGAAATGTTTAAAATATACAGAGAGAAATGTGGCCTCTTTTCTTTGGGTTTTTTTTTCAATGTGATGATAGACTCAATGTTTTAGGTCATTGCTGTGCTTAACCAAACAGTGTACCTTTTGGAAACATGGCTATTAACAACCAATCTATGAAACACACGTAATATATAGATAGAAAAAAATATTTATTTTTCTTGTCCATCTGATCTTGGCAACAGGTATTTAAGCAGGAGCATATAACACATTTCATAAAAAATACCCTAGCTGATTCTGCATAGTACTTTATTACCTTTGCTCAGTTGTTTGACAAACCAAACTGCTATATTAATGTTTAGGTTTCTGTTGGTATCTCTGTTTGTATCTGAAAGTCTAGACAGAATTTGTGCTTCCTCCTTAAAGTCAAGAAATCTTATATTTCTTTTGCCATATACATTTAATTTATTTTTTGAAGTTTAATGCCAAAATGCTGTGTAATCACAAAGTAGTGTTAAACAAAAACCTACAACTGGGTGCAAACAAGTGCTACAAAGTTCAGGAAAGCTAGAAGAATAGTTGCTGATATGTTTTCTGCCCTTTTTACATCCACTCTGTGCACTGAAACAAAGATCCAATGCAAAAATAATTAAATTAATTAAAGGCTATAATAATGCTTGCAGGCAAAGGCTGAACTGTAGTTTTACAGATCATCTGCAAAGAACTACATAGAAGAGAATAGGATCTGGAGCACTGACATTTCCCTTGATAGATTTCACATATCTGTTGAAACAGTAATCACCATAAATTTCAAAACTGTGAACATCTCATTTTATGAATGTAACTTAAGGACTCTCTCCCATTTTCTCATCTAATGGGGTTATTAGTTCAGTATGTATGTCTTAAAATAAACCATGGAGATTATTATTGCATTTTACACGAGGATATTGTAGAAAGGTGTGACAACAGGCCCAGATATGTCCAACCTTAAAGTTGTAATCACTTCTCAGGAATAATCATTTTTTCCAGGTCTGTTCTCTATGTTTTTTAGTATCAGCTGGTCCTCTGAACATTCTTCTTAGTCCAAATGACCACTGTCTAAACAAAATGTGGGGTTTTTTTCAACTTTTGCAGATCTAAGTGACCAGCTTATGGAAGTAGTTGGGCTGGAAGGAGCCATGGAGATGGGACAGATATACACAGGTCTGAAAAGTGCTGGAAGGCGACTTGCCCAGTGTTCATCTGTTGTCATCAGGTATTCACAGCTTTAATTTGCCCTGTACTGTTGTAGTGAAACAATAAAGTCTTATATATTATCATTTAACTTTCTTTGGTATTTTGTCTGTATTACTGTCTGTAATACTTCTTGTGAAAGAATCATTTTTTTATAGTAAATATATCTGTTAATCCATATTCTATGTCCATACACTTTCTTTAAATGTGTCAAAAAAACTATAAAAAATTTGTTTACATTCAGTCATTACCTGTTCAATTCAACTGTCATTTCATCCTCTGAAGAAGTATTGTCAAGCAGTTGGAGGACTAAATTGAAGGACTAAGGCATGAATGTCTTGGTTTTTGTTATTCACATACATTCCATGCAATTTTGAGGAAAAAAGTCATTTAACATTGCTTTAACACATGATTCAGAAACCTTCCAAACCTAAAAGTGTGACCACATTGAATATTATTCCTCCACTTAAGGTCATAGATGACACTGGATAATCACATGAACTGTTAGTCATTTGTAAATAATATCCAAGACAGACTTTCCATTGACCAGCTTGAGTACTCAACTCACTTTTCAATATATCTACTCTGTGTTATTTGTAATATTCTTGTATGGCAGCTATAATACAGAAATACAGGGTTGGAAAAGACCCAAAAAGTTATTATTAATTTTTATTTTCTTACTTGTCAATGCTAGTATTCAAAACTAAGCAGGGAGCACTGTCTGTAGCTTTATGTTAAAATCAGTGGCCTTTACTAACAATTTAAATTTAAACATAGTGTGTTAAAGCCTCTGAATGTAATACAACTGTCATGTTATGTCAGTGTTTTCTCTAACCTAGAATTAGAGAAATGCTACAAATGTAAGAATATCATTTAGGGTTCTTATAAATGGTTATGATAGACCTAATATTTATTTCTTATTTGCTTTATAGGAGTCAGTATAACATAAACAAACAAATAAAAAAAAAGCAGAGGTTCCTTTGCCTTTTCAGTTAATAAGTCTTATTTTTAAGTTCTTGAATAATTCACTCTTTATTTCACAAATTACAGACTATTCTCTCATGAGAGAGTTGCTTAGTACTAGTCAGATGTGTGAATATTTGCAATGTTTTTACTTCGTGTGTTGAAAATCAAACTAAGACTTCTAAGTGACTAGGTTGCTTCTGTAAGCATGTTGGGTCATACTGGGGATTCCTTAGAAGCTTAGAGGTAAATCAGGATTTTATGTGTGTGCCATCACAGATATGTCTCCTTAATAAATACATTTATCAATTTTGTCTATTTAATTTTTCTTATACTGTGAAATATATCCCTTTAGGACCAGCAAGTCTCTGCCTATGCAGATAGATGGGGAACCTTGGATGCAAACTCCTTGCACGGTAAGAATACTTTTATCACTGGGAAGCAAGTAGAACAAAAAGAATGATGAACTTTTTAAAATGAGTAACAAAAATTTCAACAATCAGAAATATTATCTGATTTATTTACTTTCACTTAATTTTCAATAATAGGTATTCTTTTGGTTTAAAAGGCAGCCACTGTCATCAGCATTAACTCAATTTACTTCAGTAACATCTTCACAACACATTTACAACACCCAATCAATTTTTAATTTATCATGCTGTTTTTCCCACAGGTTAGGATGGAATTAAAAAAAAAATATTTTATAAGTTTGGAAAACTATTTAAAGTGTGCAGTCTCAACATCACTTTACCCAATATGATCATTTATTTATGATGATGTTTCAGATTTTAGTTTCTTTTGCTGTCAAAAAAATGTTAATTTTGATGCTAAAATGTATGAAGAATTATTCTTTTAAAATTTAGAAATATTTTCCAGTGTGATTTTCATAGTTCATATCAGGGAGGTTTTGTTTAAAGCTGAAGTCTTGACTGTGTTGATGGAATTATACAATAGAACTAATATTTTTTAAATCCTCACAGTTTAAAGGAGAAATGGAGGAAATTGTTTAGTCTCTTGTTTCAAAGCCCACACATACAAAGTGAAGGCAGATCAGCAGCATTCTAGGATAGGATAGGATGGGATAGGATAGGATAGGGAAGGACTTATTCAGAGGAAGTTCTTTAAATAACTGTTTACAAACACAAGAAAGGTGTATCTCTAAGAACTCTCCATTTTCATCTCAAGCTCTAGAGGCTAGCTGAGCATTTGGAGAAGGAATTTAAGTTCTTTGTTGTTAAGTATAGTCTTAATATACAATTTTTTCCATTTTTTTTTCCCTATGTAAGACCTGTGTTTTTAAGTAGATGAATTGCTGTAGCCTTGCAGCTTGTAAGTATGAGAAAACAGTAGTGTGACAAGGAAGAAATAGAGATGGGAGTAATTCTCCAAACCAGGGTACTAGATCACTTTCATGACTTTTATGGTTGTAGTCTAATTAAAAGCTACACACAAAAGAAAAAAATAAAAGGGAGCACCTTCAATAAGGTGCTAACAGGTGTGGCAGGTGATAACCTATGGGTTAGGAGGACAGAGGAGGATTGTGGTAGTTGATGGTTACCAAATGCACAGTATACAACTGGACAATGGGAAGAGTGCCTGAAATCTAATTCTCTATGGTGAGCACTGCTCAATGCAGCACCCAAATGCTGCACTGGGAGGAGAACACCGTGAACACACACTGTGTGAAGGCAGAACAGTGGGAATTTTATGAGGTTTATTCCAGGAAACCTTTTGTATTTAAGAGATAGCATTATCTTTACCTCTTCTACAGTGATGGCTTGGTGCAGAACAACAGTACTGACCCCCAGCAGTTATTCAAGAATCAAACATGTAATTTTTCAGTTCCCAGATTACAGAAAAGAACTTAATGAACGATACTGGCAATAACATGCCCTTTTTTTTTTTGACTTGATTGCTTGCTCTGTGCAGAATCCCTGCTATCTGATAATGCTAGCAGAAGCTGCCTGCACAACTGAGGAAAACCAGGAGAAAAAGAGACAGTTCTTACATTTCAATTACTGCCTTGAGGAAACAGTAAATTATTACTGATAATTACTGCTGTCCAAATGAAATACCATTTTAAAGGGGATAGAAATTGCATATACTATTCTTCAGAACCAATCCTTATTGCTTTACCATTGTTAAGAGAATACACTTTGTGTTACATAAGAAAACCATGCTGTTGAATGTATTTATTTCCTCTGAGAAGAAAATACCTAAACTATTTGTTTGTATTACTGCACCTCTATCAATTCAGATATAGAATTGTTATTTTATGTTATTAACTTTTCAAGAAATGTGGGGGTTTTCTTTCTGATGAGGAGCAAACTGTATTTATTGCAATTGCTCCTTGCATTGTTGTACATATAACCCACTCTGTTTTCTACATCTTACAAAAGAAAATGTATGTATGGGGCAACCTCCCCCCCTCTTCAGTAATTCTAAATACACTAGAGCTTTAACTTGAAGTTCTCTGCAGGGTAGCTAGGAATTCCTCCTGAGACAATGGCAAAGGTGGATGTTAGTTTTTTTCTACACCAAAGCTAAGATTTTATTTCTACACATGTGCTTCACAGGCACCTTTGTTTGGAAGCCAAAGTGTATTAGATCGTGTAAGTATTGTGATCATATCTCAGTGATGTGTATCCAAAATGAGAGTCTGAAAAAAAACCCATACAATCAAAACAAATTCTTGTGTGTATCCAACTATGTAGCCAGTTATTTAAACCTGCAAGAGGTCAAATTTCAGAAAAAAATATGAGGATGCTAATATAAAAATCATGAGCTTTTATCTTTTCTAGACACAGAACTGCAGTTTTCTCCCAAAATTAACTGAAAGCAAATTATTAATGACCTGTTTTTAAATGGAAGAAAATGTGATGGTCAGCTAAGCCCATTAATTTAGTTCCCTAGGAAACATGTGAGAGTTTGGTTTTCATTTCCCCTCATAGGAAACTTATTTCCCTAGGTTTTGCAAGGAACTGAGATTGACACTCCTCCATCAAGCATTGGGGGACGTTCCCATGCTACCTTTTGTTTCCCATTAGAATGCTGAGGGGAAGGCACTTACTTGTTTAGTAGCTATATTGTTTTAAGGACTGATGAAGCTACTGTTCTGCTTGGATATACCATCTCCCTAGCTGTAGGGGAGAGACTTCTGCACCTTGTTCTAATGCACAGATCATGTACATCAGACACAGCAGCAGAACCTCAGGTTTTTGATTCTTTGGTGTTTCAGACAGAAAGCCATTGTTAAAAACAAAGACTGCTCTCTCTGCCTCTCCAACTGTCCTTTGGAAAGCTGAAATAGCACATTTTATTTCAGTATGGTCATCTCAGGGACTTGAGTGTCATCTAAGTTCAGCACTTTTAGGAAGTGACCTATAAATATTGCAGAGACTGAGAAAATCCATACAATCAACAGCTATTGAATCTACACTGGCCCAAGTTGCAAGTGGTCAAGCTCAGAAGTCCTTTTCTGTTTCTTCTTCAGATTTTGATACAAATGATAGTATTTGCAAATGATTTTTCAAGAAATTGGGTTCACCCTATCAAAATTCTCCTGCTGTTCAATTATTCATGTTAAGGAAAAAAAGTTCAACATCAAACCCCAGTTAGGTATGGGATGTAGGCTGCACATGCAGGCATGGAAATTTATTTCCTATTGAATGAATAATCTTTGCTACTTCTCCTTTCTGACTGGAAAAAAAGTTTTATACAAATAGTACACATTGCTGACAGCTGCCCCTTCTTATGCATAT
>JANHGL010017344.1:18279-66857 GCA_024611195.1 Ceyx melanurus
ACTTCTCCTTTCTGACTGGAAAAAAAGTTTTATACAAATAGTACACATTGCTGACAGCTGCCCCTTCTTATGCATATCCCCCAAAATGACAGTGTGGGCTCTGAGAAAATAATGTGGAATGCAAGAGATTCCTCAGAAGCTCAGAATTCCCCAGTGATTCCTCAGGAGCTGTGATCTGTGACTTTTCATTCATGTGGCCAGTTTAAGTACTAAAGAAATTGTGGAGTGCTTCTTTTAACATCTTTTATGATCTTCTATTGCTCATGCACCTAGTTTCCCTAGATGAGAGCAGGAATGCATTCCTGTAGCTTCTGTGCACGCTTAAAAATCTGTCACCCAGAATTATTCAGTATGTTGAACACACACAGACTGCAGTGGCTGACAAAGTCATTCTGCTCTGGTATAAGATGCAGAATCTGAGCATCAAATTGTATTGTTTCCACTGGTTTTTGTAGAGGATTCTTTGGGAGAACGAAGGATGAGAATGTTATGGTAAACATCTCATCTGATTATCTGAAGAGGAAATTCTATCAGAGCTCTCCCAGACAAATATAGCAACATGAAAGATATCTATGGTTTCACCTGATCTCCAAACGAGTCATTAATAGTAATGAAACTTCAAAGACTCTCAAGTTAATTCAATAAACTCTTAGCTTTAGCCATTGGGATTTTATTTATTTTTTTTTTTAAGAAAAGTAATCTTTCAATTTAGCTACGTAAATTATTAGCATTATTTTGAAAGAATCCATAAGAATATTCCATCTTAATTAGAAATAATTGCAATTTCAGTTTTCATCTATTCCTAACTCGCTTAGCATCACATCTGAACGTGTCAAGCTGCTGGCAACACTGGATTAAAAGTAGAAGACAGAAATGTCTGTAGAAGATGCAAGAATATTGTCTAAATGAAGGAATAAAAATGAAAATTCATAGTTATAGCCCACCTAATGGCTTGCCAGAAATATAGCTTCATAGACATCTGAAACATATAGTATTTTTACTATTATTTACTGATAGAAAAACGTCTAGTAACTAATTTAATAATGAAACTCAGACATAATATTTGAAAGTAGTATCATTTGAATACACCTTAAAAATAAGTTTTGCATGGGTGCTTTCTACCTAGCTTTTCCTTTAGTCCCTAGAGAGCAAGTCTATGACAAAAATGAACACAGAGGTCCTATCGAAGTCCTACCTTTTTGCTAATTGTAGAGAGAAACAAGGACTGGGGAAAAAAAAAAAAAAAAGAAAAAAAAAAGAACTTTATTAATAATCATGATGTGCTAGAGCTGGATGAGAAAACTGAATGACAGATTTGCTTTTATGCAGGTTCACTGGCTCCAATACCCCACATATCCCATGAAGAAGCTGCAACTGTATTCTAGATTCTACCTGGAAAGTATCTTCTGCCCATGTCACTGAATGATTTTCTTATCAGTTGTTTGTAATGGGAGAATTTAAAATTTTGTGCCTGCTGCTTTAGACAAAAGAGGAACCAGGTCCTAGATACAGTGGCTGATTTTAGTAGAATATTAGATAATTATTACATACTGAGGTATGAATGAAAAAAAAATGAAAGTCAATCACAAGAAAAAGTTTTCAGTGTTATACTAAAATACTGCATTTTTTTTCCCCTTTTCAGCAACAACATGCATACATTTCTGTTTCAAGTCCAGGGTGATTTATTGAATTCCTAACACTTCATTTTGCAGCTGGGCATTACTTTTTTGTGCTCACAGGTACACTGCACATTAATTAGATTCATTTCCCTATGCATATTTTTTCTTAATTTCACAACAGTGGTTTTTGTAATTGACAAAGCAATTTACTGCATGTGTGCTTTCTGCACCCCAGACAAATACTCTAACATGTAATGCACCTCTCTTTCCAGTTCAGATTGTTAAGAAAAGAATTAGTTGTGACTAATTGCCAATTAATTTGCAGTGGTTTTAGGAAGGAGAGGGGAAAAACAATTGCACCTACTAATTAGAATTTAAAATATTCCAAAGTGTCATCTTTAGGTGTCTGTGGAATACATAATTTCCATTTTAGTTCAGCACTGGATCTGTAACAACCCTGAGCTTGACAGCTCTATTAATTTAAAACCTCAGTGATACCTATTAATACAAGACATGAAGAAAAAAAAAAAAATTAATCATTTATTTTAATTTTGCAGCTCTGTCATTTTCTCAGTATGTTTAAAAATTATGATGACACCATAATGTTTTCCAATCTACCTGTGTGAAGGGGAAACAGATCACACTACTTAGAAGACAGACTAGAGTATATTATTAGAGCTTAATTAATGCCAAACTGATTAGATTTGATTGCACTTTGTACAATAATATTGTTAAGAAATTTACTTTAAAGATATGTTGCGTAATTCTCTATATAAAACAACTGGTCTAGATCTGAAGAGATTTTAACCAAATTACCATATAATGCAAGTCACAGGTTAATTTTGTTTGGCACTGCCTACATTCTATAGGAATTACTCTTAGCATGATACCCAGTAAAAATCTTCATCACTTGTGGGAAGATAAAATTATTTGGTACTCCTGTGATACAGAGGTTTTGCTTTGCTCCATTTCCTGTAAGGGGAACATAGACTATAGGGAAAACTGTTGTACCCTCAAAACTACCAACATCCAGACTCTACTGGTAGATGGAAGAGAAGTGACCATAAACTCAGTTTATAATTATTATTATAAATATAATTATTATTATAAACTTAGTGCTCAGATTACACTCTGATATTTCTGACAATTTGTATGAGCAATGTGATAGGGAATCATCAGTTACACAAAATATGTTGGGTTATGGTTTGAGTTTTGGGGATTTTTGTCTAAGCAATCTTGCTCTTGGATCCATGAACGTGTATGCACGTGTGTGTGTGTGTGTGTGTGTGTAAATCCTAAATTAAAAGAAAAAGATAGGTTCTTTTTTATACTTATATTTAAACTACTAAAAAAAGACATGAGGTTGCTTGCTGAATGGAGGAGAAATTGACTGGCAGAAGTCAGTCTTTAGACACTGTACATTCACATGAAGAAGTAGTGATTTTTATTATTTACTAAACTAAATCTTGGTAATTTATAATTAAAATCTCTATTATTTGGTTTTATCCATTTCAATCTCCCATGAAGTGTTTTCGGTGTTCAATCCTACATTAACCTACAACACTGTTTCTCCTTCTGAGACTCTTAGTGCTGCTTCTCATCTCAAATTCTGTCCTGGCACTTATCACCCAGACTCACAGCACCAACTTTGGCCGGGCTGCCAGTAAGAAAACAGAAACAGAAGAGAGAGTCCAGGACAGAAATGAGTGCCTGAAAGTCTTGAGAAAGGCAAAATTAGCCTATTTCAGGCAAGGTAGTGCAACGGTTCAGCATGTATTACCAACATACTCATCTTTTTTATCGCCCAAAAATAAGATTTTTTAATCTTCCTTTTTTTTTTTTTTTTCTAAGTAGGAAAATAAGGAATCGATTATCACTGTTAACTAGTGCAATGTTAACATATGCTATAATGCATAAGTTAAAAAATATACTTTAAGTTTACTTTTTTTTTTTTCCCCAGAAATTAAAATATATTTTATACTACTGGAATTGTGCCAGTTTATAACAGTTGAAAATATGTCCTAGAAAAAAAAACATCTAGAACTCCATCCCTGTGTCCATGAGTGGTTAATCACATTCAGGCATCTTAGCTGATCTCAGCTGATAGGATACAACACACTGAAGAGGTCATGGTCTCTGAAACAGATGGCTCAAGCCAAAAAAGAACATTACAAATGATAAACATTTTCTCAATATGTAATGACATTCAGCCTCAGCAGCACTAAACAGACCAAATCCAACATGCAATCTGTATGGGGTCTCAGGATTACCTCACCTTCATGCTAAAGCCATCTTGTGAGCTTTGCTCTGTTATTCGTTTCAAGATGGAATTATTATTATTTACTTCTAAAAGGAAACTGAGGCCATTACTGCTGCCACATCATGGCCAAATCTTCCCATAAACTGAACCCTGAAATATTCATTCACAGCAACTGCAGATTACTTCATGTATTGATCCTTGGGATCAGGGTGTTGTCATCGCTGTTCCTGAGCCCCAAAATTTGCCTTCTGAAGCATGGAAAAGTTTAAAAAATCAGAGTAAATTTTCCAGGACCAGATCATCATCTGGTATAAATTGACATAAATGGAGTAACACCCATTTACCCCAACTACAGCTTCCAAAGTGGTGCCTGAAGCAGAATTTGTGAGAAAATATGCTGTTGCAAGTCTTTGAAAACAGGAGTTATTATCCGTGTGAAATTAAAATAGGTTGCCAAAAAAATAATTGCTAATTTTGATACTGAAGAACAATGTTGATAAAAAGTGGTCGTGTATGAAATTTTGAGACTAATGAACTAAGGTGGCATGGAAGTGAGCATTCGGAGAGTAAAGACCCTAATAGAGCTGCAGCAACCCACTCATTCTGTTGAGATTTTTATGTTTCTGTGTCCTTATATTGGAAAGTAAATTTCCACCCCAAGAAATGTGCTGATCTCTATTTTAATGAGCCTTTGCATGTGACATACATTTTTCGTTTCATTACTATTAGTGAATGACAAGTGAAGGATATTCATTTTAACTTGAAAATGTCAGGTATGCACTTCAAGAGATATATTTTTCCAGTTTTTAATGAGGTGGTGTTTCTTTTTGAAAGAAATACCCTTCTCTGATGTGGGTACTATGCAAGTGACAACTGATATTTAATAAGTGATGGTTCTTGTATTAGTCGTAGTTCGCTAAAGAAAATGTCTTGGATTCTTTTGAAAAACTCCTAGCATCACTAGCCCAAAGGCAAGATGTGACCTTTTTATTACATAATGAGAATCATTTATTATCTTACAATGTATCTTAAAGTCACAGACAAAATGCCACTTTGATAATTGCTTTCAATTAGCTTTGAGCATAGCATACATTCATAAAATGTCTTCTCTAATTTAGACTTGAATTAGAGAAAATTGCAGACATAATCTACTTTAAGGTTGTCTCATTTAAGGTGATTCGTAGTTTTATATAAAAAAAATCAAAAAGGTCGGCTTCAGAGCAGTCTTATAAAGTGTTTTAAATAGTCTTTTCAATATTTGAATCTATTCTATTAACAATAAATTAGAATATTAGTTCATCTTTTTTTTACCTTTTTTGTATATTAACTATTGACTTTCATTCATAATGGTTATTTTTAAATTTAGCAGTGTCCTGTGTTAAAGGAGAAGCATGGTTTGATTAGATGTAAAAATAAAGCACACAAAGACCTGGCTTATTTCTTAATAATAGACAACAGCTTGGTCTGTCAGCATGTATACCCTGTTTAAGTTCTAAAATCTTACTCGTTTTGTAGATATGTAAAATATTCAACAGTAAAAAACACCTCACACTCAACAAGCAACATTACATATTGGCATGTATTTTATTGTATATGACTTTTAATATTGCTTTTGTGTATAATCTAAAGTATTTGTGGAAACAATGATCAAACATAAATTGTTTCACTGCATATGTAACATCATTCATAAAAAATACAGGTATTTTCTGGTCATCTTTGATTCAACAAAGAAGGTTTGGAAGCTGCATATAAAGATAATTCAGGCATCTCAGATACTTGGAATTGAACTAGCTCAAGAGATAACTTTTGTTTTTCTTTTTTTCCTTCCCCCAGATAAAAATTACTCACAAGAACCAAGCCCCCATGTTGATGGGACCTCCTCCAAAAAATGGTCTTTTCTCTTCTATCATCAAAAGAACAAGGAACCATAGCAAGGAATAAGCCTATGTAGTTTAGTTTTTAGAAAACCAATTAGCTTTGTCAGGCTTTGGAATATTTATGCTGGAAATCTTTCAATAATTTTAGAATATCTTCTACTTGCAAAATTATGTATTTTGGTTTAACAGTTTCTGTAACTGAGCTAATGTAAAACTATGCTACTAGAAAAAAATATTGTCACAGTTTTGTAGGCATTTTGCATGATGAAAGCAGATGTTTACATAAAGTGATACAGCATTTTTTTTTGTTGCATGCATTACCATTTACTATGGGCTGATTCTGCCTTGGAATGTGGGAAAAACAATGCCATAGATAATTTGATTTTCAATTCCATTTCAATTTTTCTGCTGCAGTGATCACAAGCCATAGGTTCAATAGTATCTCTTGAATGAAACATCTTCACATCCATAACCAATTAGACCTGTTTCAGAGTAAAGTTCATTACAGGTCTCATTAACCTGTACTTTTAGATTATAATTTCTTTCTACCCTGGGTATTTTTATTCAGCTAAGCATTAAAATCTTATCTCTTGTTCTGATAACTGATATATGAGTAACAGTACCTGCTGAAAACCTCTAACAATGTGTGCAGTATTCAAATGATCATGCTTACTCTTGTGCAAGTTTTTGTGAGATTGGAAATCAATGAAACTTTGATCAAAAACTATAAAACTAAGGAGATCAAGCTAAGAGTGAAGATAATAGTACTTGCAAAATTACCCATCAATGTTGTTTGTTGAAACACTAGCAATTATTTTCATGAACAGTACATCTCTGTAACATGGCAAACTTTAATTCATTCTGCATATTGACCAATAGCATAGTGTGTATGTACACAAATAACCAAAGCTCATGCCTAATAAAGTGCGTTTCCTACCAAAGATTTTGTGAAGGATGGTTCAGAGAAATCAGTTAATGCATAATTAATTAATCAAGCTCACTGAAGTAGACTCACTTCTGAAAATTTACAGTTCTTTTGATTACATTGGCAATGTCCAGACAAATGTTGGGGTAGGAAAAAAATATTTTTATTACAAGTAAATGATCACTTTTATTTAATAAGTAGATAGACACAGACACATACTCAAAATATTGAGAAACAGGCATGTACTCTAAATATTTGAAAATTAAACATGTATTTAATTATTTTTTTTTGTCTTTATACTATCCCATCATAATTTACTCATCCCCTAAAGTAATGTCTTAAGGACAAGATAAACTCTTATCTATTCCCCTTTTGTACTCTGCTGTCTGGAATCAAAATTTTTCTCGTCATAAATTTTGGGAAGGCAGTTGCTCAGGTTTTCACTTCCTTAGCCCTCTGAGAGACTTCCTAACAGCTTAGAAATCATAATACAGGGATAAATCTGAGGTTTGCACAGCACTGTCTAATGTTGAAGGGAAGTCCAGGATTGGCAACTATTTTTAGTCTTGCATATAAACAGTCTAAATCAAAACTTTTTTGTGCAGTCTTAACATTGCTCTTTCTTCCTAATGAGCTGCTTCTCAGCTCTGCATGTCTTAAGTTCTCAGAGATTTCATCAAAAAACAGATAATAAAAAAAAATGCTTGAAATGCATGGTTCCCATTTTTATCTAGACTTTAAATTCTTAATGATTTATTAAATCTATTTTTCTATTGATTCATTCATCCATTTAAAAAAATAGTACTTCATCATTCTGTAGTGCACGGTACTGTGCATGTATTTTAATGAAGTTACAATCATTTGTTCCTCAGTATATGAATTCACCAGAGTCCTAATTTATATAATAGACATTGAAATAAAAATCAGTATATGGTTGGTAAGGATGATGTCTTTGAAATATACAGTCTGTGTTCTGTAAACATTAGGAGGTAAATACCAATTAATGGCTATGTTCAGCATTAGGTAGAAAAAGATGAGGGCAATTATTTACTAAAATTAAGACGTTGGAATTGTCCATTCTTGGGTACAATGGTGTTGACAATTACAGTTACTGTAGAAATAAACTAATATTTTTCCTGTGCATTGTACACACACAGAGAAACGTGATGCAAACTTTGTTAACTGCAAACATACGTTGTATATAGAGCAAAAGATAACTGCAAAAAGAAGGAAATTGCTGACATAATATTACATACAGTGTACATTGGTTTTATGAAATTATGGTTACCAGTGATAAATAATTTCACATAACATGACAGGATTTTCTACCAATGCTGTCAACTTCTTGTGTCAGAAATGTGTTTAATGGTAATATATAATGTGCTCTCTATGATTATCTCATGAACATTGTAATTCTGAAAGCAAATAAAATTATACATAAGCTATTATTTAATAATGTATGCAGTTTTAAATCTGCCAGTCTGTGATAGCAAATTGTTCACAACACGCTTTTTCAGATAAAGAGGAATAGATAGAAATAGAGAAGTTAAATCAGATCTGTTGGTCAGTATGTATCAAATTCTCACTGTAGCAAAATATAATGGAGCAGCCACTTTATCATATTTATCATTACAGTGACAATCTGTCTTTCTATTAATCTTGTTTGGATGTGGGTTTTTTTTTTTAGTTTTGCCTCTAGTAATTTAAAACTATGCCCGGAAGTATTAACGATTAAGACAAAATCTTGCATAAAATATAATATGGAAGGAAAATGCTTGATTTAATGAAAGAACTTCAGTACACAGAGAACTAACATAATGAAATTATACATTAGTGTATAAAGTAAAACAAAGAATACATGCATGTATCTTCATACTGATGAAATAGGTGCACTGTTCTTACAGTGACTGGAGTAGTTACTGTAAACCTACTGTTTAAAACAAAGCATTCTTTAAGGCCTCATTAATGACATTTGCAAATATAAATGGAAATTCTAAAAACGTAGGACTTATATCTGACACTGGATTTGTAAATTTTTTATCTCTGGGATTTCTAAATTATGAGGTGGATCATAAGACTGAGACTTCCTGGGAAAGAGTCGCTTCAGAGAAATATTGTCCCTCTTCTCTCTGGAAGAATGACTAGAGAGAATGAATATAAAACCGAAATTTTAAAGTAAAAATAAATAAAAATTTAAAAATATAAAAAAGGATTTCTTAGACAAGGAAGCAAGATATCAGAGAACTGTGAAGGAATGACAAAGCTAGTTCTCAAAGTGATGTATGAAGAGAGTGAAATGATGGTGTGGGGCCTGGCCAGATGAAGGCACTCAGACCTAATGAGCAGGCAGGAGACAAGGAGGTGAATTAATTAGATTGATCTAGAGACCCCTCCTATTTAGGGTTGAAGGAAGTGGGTTTTCTGTCTTTCCTTCATGGAGAGAAAGATTGTTTGAGAAGAGTTGGGCCCAAGAAGAGAAGCAGCTGAGCCTTTCACATGGAAGAAGAAACACTTGTAAACAATCAAGAAATGAAGGATAGTTGTTAAATACCAGTTTGCCAAACTATTAAGCAGTTAGCACAATAAATAAATGAATTTAGAAGTCTGAGGTGGGTCTGAGAAGCCCTGCTCAGTATTTTATGCAAGAGTGGTGAAGAGTGCGTCAACCTCATCAGATAATGGTTGCTTGCTTCTAGTTCCATCAGGTCTGAAGAATTCTGTTTTCTTTCATCTGTTCATAAGGTAAGAAACTTTTTTTTGGTCTTGCTGAACTGAGTAAAATCCTCACTGTAGCCCTGGCTGGAAAATATCTAAATCTGTTAATGAGATATGAAGTAATAGGTTAAAATGTCAGGCTTCAAGGGTGTGCTGTGTAGCAGTGGCTGATGGTACAATCTCTTTGGGTCATCCAAGATTTGCTGATGGTTGCCCAACCTGGGTTTATGCCCTGGGGAGCCTCCTGGCTCTTAGATACCATTTATGCTCAGACCATGGATTTTCAGTTTATTTTGAAATAAGGAGGTTTGACCTTTGTTGTTCCAATTTTAGTTTTGTCTATGAAATGGGTACAGATGGAACTGTTCAATTTTCTGGTTCTTTCAAGTCTATAAATTTGGCAAAGACAGATAAAATTCTCTGCAATTGTGGACTTCCATTATGTGAAACTGCCCAGCAGCTTGAAACTATAAATAGACAACACAGTCTACATTCTAGGCATCTAGAATGTGGGTATGGTGATATTTCAGAGGCTGATTTTTTTTTCCTTTCTGATTCATGACTCAAAGAGGCTACCTGTGAAGCACCTTCAGGCTCTCTTTCAATATGACTCATACAAAGAGTAAGTGACAATCATCAGGCTTTATTATTTATAGAAAGGTGGTAGCTGTGTTGGTGGTAAAGCAGCAGTTTCATAGTGAGGTGCCCATGTCAAATAAATGCAGAAAATTATTTGCTAGGTCTCAGAAGCAAAGATTTTGAATTTTAGGTCAATTTGAGTCTAGGGTTGATTATGACTGATTCCTTAGTTTTGTTGAAGTTTTAGTTTGGTTTTTTGGTTTGGTTTTTTTTTTAGTAAATATAAGTGAGTTCCAAATCTCTGTTTCTATGCCAGAATTGTAAAGACTAGAACTGTGATTCAGACACTTTTTATATGTTTCTGGTGTACACATAAGTAATCAAGAAAGTAAATGCATGAAAATCTATTCCATTTGATCTGAAATTTACTTCCATATGCTCAAATTCTGTTCTGTTACTGTAGGAAAAAAACAATAATTTGTTCATTTTAGATAGTTTGGGAGGATCTGAGCATGTATGGGTTTTCTCCTGAATAGTATGACCTTGTTACAATACATGTAGATTAAGGAATGTTCCCCTCATTTACACCAATCACTGTTTACTGTGGCTATATTCTGAACATTTATTTATTTACTTATTAAACTAGCTTAGTCTTTGTCTTAATGGTTCAATATAATTATTTTCCAATAAGTTGTTTTGAAAGATTTGGTCCATCTGTCTATTGTACAATCTCAAGCCTTGCATTAAGAAATTTTGTACTTTCTCACTTGGGCTAAACAATAATTCCTTAGCCTCTGTTCTGCCAAAACATACAAAACTGTGGGGAAGAACTTAAGTTCCCTGATCAATTTTTTTTTTTTCTATATTCCCCTTTCAGAGCTAAATCAGATCTACATTTTTAAATATCAAAATAGTCTTTGCTTGCATGTCAAAAGGAATATAAGGTTTTAATTTGTTTCATTCATTAATTCTGTTTCATTAATGAAGTTATTAGCTAGTATTGTAATACAGCTGTCTCCACTTTAAAAAGGAAAAAGTGAGTGAAATGATGTTTTTATTTCAGTATGAGCATAATTCTTATTTCCTTTAGGTGATATTCTTTTAAGATTATTAGTATTTGTTCAAGATTCTGAAATGAAACTTCCAATCTTTGCACTGATGTAATTGTCACCAGACTAGAAGCCTGCACATCAAATTCTAGGTTAATATAATGTCTCTGTATTTTTATTATTCCAATAGTAGCACAGTTGATTTTTTGATTCATAGTTCCTCCTGTTTCAGATTAATTTCATGGTACAGATCTATCTTTTCAATGAAGAAAAACAGAAATAACAGAATAGTGATTAAAAAAAAAATCAGATAACCTAAAAATTTACCAAATATTTTGATAATTCTCTCAAAAACCAGCAGTGGAGTCTGTTTTTCACTAAAATACATTAAGCAGAAAGTTAAAGAAGGAAATCCATTAGTAAGCTGTCCTAATTATTCCAAAATAAATGAATAGCAGAAGAATATTCAGGTATTGTATAATAAATTATTGACCAAGCAGATACAATACCTTCTTTTAAAGTACCGAATACACTGTAATTTAGTGTGATTGAGTGATCATTGTAAATGACAAGGCCTTTGTTCATCACTGTAATTCACAAAATCCTGGGGTCCTTGATGTGTCTCTCAGTCCACTGTGTAAATTATCAGTTAATACTATATGATAGCTAATCTGTGAACACTTCTCACCTGACAGTTACCCAAAACATGTATGCTTTTCCTCTTTGGGTCACTGTACCTTTATCACTAAGTAATGTCAGAATGCCTAATCCATTTGATACCGCATTTAAAATCCTTGGTGTGACAACAATCAGTATTCTCCTTATGGTCTTAGGACAAGAGGTGAGTGGATTTAACATGAGGTAAATGGGGCTTTAAGAAAATGTTATGTTCCTTCAGTGCAAGATAAGGTTTTCTTCTAATGGGAATCCTGTCACTTTATCAGATATGATGGCTTTCTCTGCCAAAGAGTTGAGATATTAGTCTGTGTGAAATGATTTCGTTTTTTTCCTTGGCTTGCCTGCTGAATCTTGGACAAAAAAAAAAATTTATGGCAGATGCTAATTGTTCCCTGTTGGTCTGTGTGTAGAAATATGTACTGCCATGGGAGCTAGTCATAGCATTCAAATACACCAGAAGAGCTGCGTTGACAACTGACAGCACACCAGGTCAGACTCACACAGAAAGAAGTTGAAACAATCTGGTAGAAGTTCAGAAAAGGGTTAAATGTCCTTTACTCATTTCTAGAGTGATGTCTGTGTAAAAACATAAGAGTACAAGTAGGTAAATAAGTCAGTTCGCATGCAGCAAGAAAGCTGAGCACAGAAGCAACAAACCTTGCTATTAGAGCATCTCTTTATTTCTTTTTCTTTTTAATCAGCAGGGGCTTCCCTCATCTCGGGCAAGCCAGTGGGAGCTGGGAATTGGCTAGAAAATCTCAGCTTCTCTCATGGGAGCAGCTGAGAGGGTCACGTGGCTGGGGGTGTTCCTGTTGCTAACTGTGGAGATTTAAATGTGGTTAAGCCAGAAGTGCCACTCGGTTCATGGGCAGCCAGAAAGCAGAGCCACTCCCTAGCCTGCCTTGTTGGTGCATGAGGAGGAGGGAAAAAACCCACAACAAAACAAAAACAAAACCCAAAAACCATCCAATTGAACTTGCTGCTGTCTGTTCTCCATCAATATGGTGTCCATTTGGCACAAGGAGGCCGTGGTTCTGTCCGCAATCAAAGTTGATGTGGGAATTCAGACAGAGATTGCACAAAAGGCTGTGGGTGTGCGGATGGCAGGCTGCAGGGGGTGCCACAGCCTGTTGCTGGCCTCAGAGGGTAACACCCAAGGCTGTGTGAGGTGTGAGCAGGTAGATGATCTGCTCAGCCGAGTGGCACGGCTTGAAGGTGAGGTTTTGAGGCTTCAAGCTGAAGTAGAAAGACTCAGAAGCATTAGTGAATGCAAAATTGAGATTGACTGCTGGAGCCATGCTCTGTGCTTCATTCAGCAGACAAATAATACCCAGGATCAGGGGGTCCCTGTCTCTTGCCTCACTCAGACAAATTACAGAACCCCAAGTAAAGGGGGTGAGTGGAGGCAAGTTTGTGGGTGTGGTAGAAGGAGAGCACCCCCCTTGCCTGCTTCTTTTCCTCAGGTGGCTCTGAAAAACAGATATGAGGCCCTCCTGGAAGACAGTCAGTCTTCTTATAAGCAGTTGGAGGGTGGGGAGTGGTGGAGGGGGGGCTTGGAGGCATGTCCCAACTTGTGGGGGTGGGCGGGTCCTCCATCATTGCCCTCACTTAAGGGGTATGGACCCCTGGAATTCGATGCTCCTTCTAATGAAGATCTATCTGGTGACTTGGCCATAGCCTGTCCCTCAGCCCCACAGCTTAGGACTTCCTCAGTGAGGAAGAAAAGGAGGGTTCTCATAGTGGGCAACTCTACTGAAGGAAACAGGGGCCAATCTACAGACCCCACCCATCCCACAGGGCAGTCTGCTGCCTCCCTGGGGCTCAGGTTAAAGACATTAAAAGGAAGCTGCCTGATCTGTTGCACCCCTCTGATGATTATCCTTTAATAGTTACCCAGGTGGGTCATGATGAGATTTCTGAGAGGAGCCGAAATGCAATCAAGAAGGATTTCGGAGTGCTAGGGAGATTGATTGCAGGTTTGGGTGCACAGGTAGTTTTCTCATCAATCCCTCAAATAGTGGGGAAAAATACAGATAGAGGATGGAAAATGCATGTAATTAACACATGGCTGAGAGACTGGTGCCACCATTGGAATTTTGGGGTTTTTTTGACCATGGAGACTTTTATATGACACCTGGTCTGCTGGCATCAGATGGGGTACATCTCTCTCATAGGGGAAGAAGGCTTAGGGAAGAATAACCTGTGAAATACTACTTGAAATTCTACTTGCAACTGAAATCACAGTAAATTTTCACACAGAAATCACCAAATCAAACAGCTTACGATTCTAAGATGGTTTCATATCATTAAACTATTAGACCAACTTCCTTTCATTTTTGCATAATGAACAGATGTGAGAAACTAGTGCATTTGTCTTCATTGAAGTCAGTGCCATTTCTGCTTAGGCTTCTTAGAAGAAAATTACTTCAGGAATATTAACATACAACTAATTAAGATGTACTTAATTAAATGCAGATTCTAGTTAGCAAAAGCATTTGAGAGAAAGGCATATGATTAGGGAATTAGCAACTGCTATAACACTTGGAACGACCATCTAGGCACCCAAGCAGTAGAAATGTATACAAACACTTGGTAAGAATAATACAAGGGAAAAATACACTTTTTTCACTTTGTGGTTGTTGAAAAACTTCAGAACCAAGAAGTAGAATATACTGACAATGTAAACTGTAGGTTAATTTTGCTTTATGTTCACTAATTTGAGAGGTTAAAAATGATTCAAAATATTGAAAATATTGGTCATTCAACATTTGAAGACTGATGATGTCAACAACTGAGGACACATATAGGTCCACATGGGGGAGGACTATATATGGCAAACTGAGTTGAAATTAAAGATAAAGAACAGTGCTGTTGGCTGGTTTAGCCTTTACAACCCATACAGGAGGAGTGCAACACTTCCCTGTTGATTATTTCTCCACACAGGGAAGGAAGGAAACAATAAATGGCAATTTAGCACAGCTCACAGATCTTGTGAACTGTATTTTTTTTCCTGCAGCCTCCATGCTTAGAGGCATTATTTAACACAATTGAGTAATAACAAGGCCTTCTTCACACACAAACACTGAGCACTTAAAAAACTGAACCCTGGAGTGTCTTACCAGGTATTTCAGGTGCCCAGCAGTTTTCCAGTGGATGACACAGTGTGTGCCTCCTTTTCAGCTTCATGGACAAGATTTTTGTTCTTTTCTTAGAGTTGCAGATATAGTAATAAATTTGAAGACATTTGATTAAGTAATAGAGTCTGAAGTCTGTAGTTCTAGCATTTAGACTCAGCTGCTAATCAGTAATTAATTTTTTAAATGAACTTTAAAGTATAAATACATTCTTTTTTTCTTTATCTTTTTTTTTTACCACTGTGTGATATTCCTGTCCTTTATTAGTTACATAGGAATTTAAAAAAATAATTCAATATTAATGATTAAGCTGTTTTCTTATCATTATATCACATTATTATGTGAGTTTATTGCCACTTCTTGGCTTAGTTCATATTGGGCTATAGTTCAGCCTTTCAGAGACTATAGCTGGTTTCCAGGTAGAGGACTGAGACCAAGTTCATTACCTTAGAGGACCCCAGCAGCATTTTTATTTTACGTTGATTTTTTTTTCCCCTGCAGTTGTTCTCCATGCTTCATTGAATCTTGCAGTGATTTTACTGTTCATTTTCAAAGCTTTAAATAAAAAATCTGCTCTCTGTTAAGCACTTGTCTTCCCATTTACTAAAGGTCAGAATTTGACAGCAATTTTTTACTGTGTACTGAAGCATGCATCATATCAGAAGACAAAGAATAAGACTTTCCCTGCCATGTCTCTCTAGTGAGACCAGCTGTGGGAATGCTTCCCCTTGGAAACATCTTAAAGCATTTTACAAGAAACTTAAATACCAGAAAGATTTTACAGATGAGTAAACAAAGGAATGACTTGTTTCAACTACATTAAACATGGAACATAGGTCTTCCACCATATATTTATTATCTGGACCAAATTCACAGATACCACAGATACTGCTTCATGACTGTAACAAAAAAAAAGAATGGTAATGTGGATACAGCCTGATCCTTATGAATAATTAGTCAATTTCCTCTGTGTAATATTCACAAGCTACCTCTTTAATCTGTAGACATTTTCCTTTTCCTACTGAATAGGGTTTGGCTGGTTGGGTTCTTTGTTGTTTCTTTTAAAGCAATTAAATAATTCAGCAGTTGACTGGTGGCTCTGGTGTGTGCAGTTACTATAAGGTCTTCACACCAAGGTGGGCTGGTTGATTGTCTAGCTGGGTCCACCATAGCAGTTCAAGGAAGAGTTTTGAATTTGAAAGGCTATCTCCTCTGCTCTCTTTTGGGATTATAAAAATCTGTGGAAAACCCAGCAAAAATTAAAACAGTTTTTGACATTTTAAGTCTGAAAAGGAAAATCTCCTTTGCCTCCTACCATTTCTACATACAGGTACTCCCTTTAGTGAAACTTGGAGAATTTAGCCTGTTGAATGAAAGAAATATTATTCTACTATATATACTGTTTCAGAATGACTATTGAAAGATCCCAGATTTTAACAACAAATCAATCAATAAATAGTGAAGAGTTCTCCTGATAGAAACATTATATTCTGCTTTAATCTTATTGGGTTTTAGTTTTTGTTGTTTTGTTGTTTAGAGCAACTCGGGGCAGAGACATTTAAATCATGTTTTTGGAGGTCTGTCTTCAGCTCTTGTGCAACATAAATATATACCTTTAAAGTTCAAATAAAATATTAGACTGTATATGACAAACTTTTTCAAATGGGGCTTTTTTGAAGTAGCTTTAGTCTACATTGGCAGTGTTCCCAGTTTGTGATAGCTGACTACACTATGCACTTTAAAGAGGAAGACAACAAAGGTCAAGTTGTTCATAAAATCATTAGTGAAATGTCAGAAACAACTTCCTCTAAATAAAATATTTCCCTGATGATTAGAAGTACCTGCTGTAAAACATTCCCTCCAACTGCATTTTTGTGCTCTTGTTTTCATAAGAATTGGAGAGTTGACAAAAACAAAATGTTAATATGGAAGCTCCCCCAGGGAGGTTGTGGAGTCTCCTTCTCTGGAGATTTTCAAGACTCTCCTGGATGCATTACTGCAACTTTCTGTGTATTTTGAGGCATAGATGAAATAACTAGGATGAACTGTGGTTATTAAACTGTCTAAACTAGGAGTTAGGATACTTACTCCGTTCTACAAACATGGATTAAGTCTAGGGGTTATTGTATATGCATTTCTATGTACACAGTTTTCCAAAGGTGTATTATATACTCTGTCATTTTAGGATTTTCTGTGGAATGAAATATATATTAACAAAGTGGTAGCCTAAAGACCACCCAGGCTGGCATTCATTTCAGCAGAATATCAAATTAAACCAGGTCTAAGCATGTTCTTCTGGAGTCAAGGAAGAAAAGACAAGTCATTTTAATAAAAAATCTATTTACCTTGTTTCCACAGAAGAACAGAATCTAATTTATTTGTGTGCCCATCTGGACGAGATTGCTCATTTTAAGTTAATTTAACAAATGATAGACTGCTACCGGCCTTTTCTTTCCCAGGAGAAGAGGTTGACAGGCAGCTGTGTAGAGATGCTATCTACCCCATCCCAGTTGCCTGTGAAGCTCCATGCCCAAAGGACTGTGTGCTCAGCATGTGGTCTGCCTGGTCCTCCTGCTCACACACCTGCTCTGGCAAAACCACAGAAGGGAAGCAGATGCGAGCCCGCTCCATTCTGGCATATGCAGGTGAAGGTAAGGTTGCATCCTCTTACAAACTCGTGTGTGATTGTGAATTTTCAGCTGTCTTTTTAATGTCAAAGTGATTTCTCGATTGGCAGAAACAATTTGTAAAACTACAGGTTGATGTTTTAAAAAAAAAAATAAAAAAAATTGAAATCCTTGTCTTATATTTACTTGTGGTACCTAAAGCTGTTTTAAAAATGAGATTTTATTTTCTTTATTTCAGTTAACGTTGCTATTTTTTATTATTCTGCAAAACATTACTGTTTTGATTTTAAATATTTTTTTTTCATTTTCTATTAAAGCTAAACAAGACAATTCATCCTGTGAAGACCTATATGAAAGATATTTATAGAGGATTGTTAATTAACTATGTGCTTCTTGCTTTTCCATGTAGGTCAATATAATAGGTTTTTTTATATGCTTATGCAGTTTTACTGGAGACAGAAATTTAACATCCTAACAAGCATGCCATAGAATTGAAAACCTAAATTGCTCCAGAAAATTATTCCACTTCCTTATGCTTCTTTTAAAAAAGTACTCATTTTATTCTGACTTTGATACTTACCACAGCTTAGAATAATTGACAAGACTGTAGCAGCAAGGCAGTTAAGCATTGCCTGGATTTTAGCTATGTGAATTTTTTTTTATGTCTGTTGTGCAATGATCAGAACTAGCACTGAAAAAGATTTTTGGGTCTCAAACCACACAAGTAATTGTGAAGAGACCCCTAAACTACTCCTAAGAAAGTTAACCAATTACCTAGTAGTCATAGTGCTTCAGCTTTACTTGAACCCTTGCTTCTTTACCACTCTTCTGAGTTTCTTCTGTGTTTTTTTTAAGGCTACAAGCTGATATGTCTACCTTGCTTATAGCAATTTACTCATACCTTGGTCAGATATCTGCAACACCATGCTTCTTTGAGTCCAGAGAATAAATGTATATAAAAATAAATAAAAGAACCTTCTGAGGCTTAGCATATCAGTACAACTCTATCTGGAGGGTACTTTTCACCTTTGCTTGTGTTATATTCAAAAAGTATCAGTTTAGCTTTTTTTTTATATGCTTCACTAAATCAGAGTTATTGTCATGTTTCTTGTCATACATCTGTTATGCCTTTTAGTCTTTTGCTGCATGAACAATACAAATGACTTTCCACCTCCAGAATCACAGGACAGGGATCAGCTGTGTTCCCAAAATATAAACCACTGATTGTGTAGCTGGTGCTGGGAGGTCATTTTCTGTTCTGTGGGCAAAGGATGTATGAATGTATCTGAATGTCTGTATTCTGCTGATATAAAAATGAAGCTCCCACGTGAACCTTTCTGGGAAATGTTCTCTGTTCTGTTTGGTTCTCTGTCTTACTCAGAGCTTATAAAAAATTGCACTTTACTTTTTAGAAACATTTGAAGTGTGATGTATAATGACAAATCTAGAGTCTCATAAAGGTAAAGCAAATAATTCTATTAAAACTGAGTTCTGAAAATAGCTATCAGTTCTGTTCAGGTGAATGGTCCAACCTGTGTTCCCTTTTGGATTTTTGAACATTTCCTTGAACTGTTGGTAGGAGAGACAGCTCAGGTTAGGTCTAAAGACATTTCATAGTAATTCCAGTATAATATAGCTATGATGTTTGAGAGGTATTATTCAGAACACAATAGGACAAATATAATGTACATAAATATGTACAAGTACTGTACTATCAGGATTGGACATTAATTAATGAAAGAACATGCAAGTCTGTTGTAAATCTGTGAATAAGACTAAACTTGGCTTCTAAGATGACATAAGGAGTCCAAGCTGATCACTGTTGAATTGTTGGTCACATGCATCCTCCTGCTGGTCATGGAGAATTAAATTTGCAAGCCTAGGAAAATCAAAGCATTGCAGGAATTACATGCACAAGGAATACTGCAACCTCTCAAAATATCTGAAGTGTTTTATTCTTGTTTGCTGAAGTGCTTAAGCATGAACAAGACATCATTCACATTTTTGAGGGCCTGTAAACACATATGAAATTGATTTTTTTTTTTCTGGATCTCAAATGTCTTCTTATTCAACTATTGTCTGTGATTATTCAGTTTCTTTTTAAAATAAAAAATACTGTATTCTGTCATTTTGCTTATTAATGTTGGCAGATGACTGTCCATGATAAAGCTCTGTTATTTCACATTTAAGAGCTTGTTTGTCTTCTTACTTCCCAGCTATCTATGCTGCTGAATTGGTTTGAAGAAACCATCAACATAATTGTCCAGGAAACAGCCACAGTATTAACAGATTTTCTTGGATTGACTTAGAATAGGGAGTAATTAATTGAGTAGTGTTATAATAACTCATTGATGAAAAGAATAGCTTCACAGGAAAAATGTAAACCATATATAAATTACAATAGTGAATAATTTTTCTAACGAGCTCTGGGATACCATTGCCTCTGAGGCAGCACACTGACTTCTGCTCAAGCCAGGAGCTGACCTTGGCCATACACCCTCTTATCAACATTTCCTTATTCAGAATAACACCTCTTCTGCATGGTCAAACCATGTGCTGGAGAGCTTCAAGCACAGTGTGGTTATGCACATCTAGGATGAGTTTATTTACTTTGATTCATTGGAGGGAGAGAGAGGAGTCTCCTCAAGATAAAGACTTCCTGTGGTTTGTGAGATGACTCCATGTGGAAATCGGTGTCACAGTAATAATTTTATCTTTTCCAAAATAATTGTCCTCAGCTTGAAGGTTTGAAAGGTGAAGTGATTTATAAATTTCCCTGTCTGTGAGCCTGCCTTTAGTGGTAGCTCGTTTGTGTCACTGTCAAACATATCTTCATGGTACAGTAAAAATTTAGGGAAGTCACTGTCTCAAAATATAAAATGACAGCAAAGGACATAATGATGTTGGCTGATACAGCATATGGTTGTTCAGCATAACTGTAATAAATTTGGGCATGCATGTTTCTCTTTATAGAAAAGTTGTATGATATTAAATGAGCCTCAGTATCTTTTTTTTAATATTCTTATTTTTTAGGAAGGACTAAAAGGTTATTTAGATTTTCCCTGCCTTTCCATCACTTGGAGATAGGAGTCCTCTTCTTCCAGTGTTGGCCATGAATGTTTAAATTAATTCTTAAACCTAGATTCTGTTTGTCTAATAACATAAAAGAACTAGGAGACATGCTGTCTACTCATAGGGTTGGACATCTAGTGGCCTATGATCAAGTCTGGTAAGAAAGACTTCTCCCCTCATGGAGGACTAGGAGGCCAAATTATCTTTGAAGTGCTTGAATATAAGAAACTGAACATACTATCTGAAATGGGACACAACAAAGATAGCATTATCTGAGCTTCTCTTCACAATTATTGACACATGACTACGTTTTAATCTTAACCTGCAACAGCCTTTGTTATCTCAATCTGGACCTGAAATTGCCAGCTGTGCCATCCTCTTTGATAATTACGTAACATGGATAAATGCCCACTGGGAGCTAGAACAAGAGCTCCAAAAAATCTTTTTAATTGATCCATGAATTAGACATAAAGAGTGAGCTCTACATGCATAACTAGAATATTTAACCCTTTCATCTGCCTGGAGCACTCATACCTCCTCATGTGATCTCTTGTGAACCCTCAAATAAAAAGGCCGTGTGTTATACAGACACATTAAAGGAGAATGCTATAGAGTTGATTATTATTTTGGCATCCTTATTGTACACATTCATGTTTATTGTTTGTGTACAGTTTGTTCTGTGTAGTTTGTTGACTGGACTTTGTCAAAGTCAGTATCGGGCATACGAAGAGGAGGAAAAAGGAACAACATTTATTTCATGTGATCAAAATGATATGTACTAATAAGATTTCAAAGCGTTGGGAGGTTTTTTTAATAAAACACTCCCTTTCCTTCCACTGCATGAACTCTTGTTTTATTGTTCCAGGAGGAATACAGTGCCCAAACAGCAGTGCACTGCAGGAAACACGGAGCTGTAATGAACACTCTTGCACTGTGTATCACTGGCAGACTGGCCCATGGGCACAGTGCATAGAGGACACCTCTGTCTCTGCTTTCAACTCCTCTGCCAGCTGGAATGGGGAGGCCACCTGTTCCGTGGGGATGCAAACAAGAAAGGTCATCTGTGTGAGAGTCAACGTGGGACAAGTGGGCCCAAAAAAGTAAATATCTTGACATTAAATATCTTCCGACATTCGTGAGGGTCCCATATACGTTTTTTCATAAGAACCCCTTTGGCCCCGTGATTTAATTTTACAGTTTAATGTATGACTAGGGTTAAACATAGATTAGCTGTTAGTAAAATACATTTGATCATATCTTCATAGATATCTCCCACTCAGGACAGATTCAAAACTGGAAGAGCTGATAGCAGAGGTCATTTAGAAAGTTCATGAGGCAGCTATTACTGAACTAAATTTTTGCATGGTGCCACCATTTGATACTTTATTCAGCAGTAGACATATTCTTAATTTACTTTAAATGGAAAATGGGGAATAATATAAGCATATTCAGTAATCTAAATTGTTGTATATGCATTAAGTTGCTGTTCTATCAGTCATTATACCATTATGTCTTTTACTTGATACTCATTTTACATTAAAAAAATACCTTTAATGATTTAACTTCCTTTTTAAATCTGCTGTTAATGTCTCTGCCTTTGATTTGACCTTACATTTTTGGAAGGAGGGCTGTTTCATTGAATCATATATGAATCTTGTGACAAGAGAAATAAAGCCTTTGTTGATCCTTCAAATTATCACATTAAAAAATCACTGAATAATTTTTAAAGACCCAGACATTTAACATGAAAATATAAATGGGAACCTTGTTTTAAATTCACTTTAATAAAATTGATTACTGTGGTAGAAATCAATCAATATTATTTGCCTTATCTACCTCACAAGTTACAGGCTTCAACTTGTATCTTTTTCAGTTTAATTTACCTTGAGTAAGGACTGCAAATAAAACCCAAACAAACTTAATTTAAGCCACATATACTTAATACAAACAATATAAAAGATAGAAATAGTGTTCTAATTGAACTAATTGCCTTGCCCAGGGATCTTCAGTTCAGTGCTCCTGAAAGATTAAGCTCTCTGTGAAACAGTGAATGTGTATGACTTAGACTTTTTTCTATGCTTATAATTCATGTTATTCTTCAAGAAAAAAAATAAGCCATTAGTAAGTTAGTGTTCAATACTTTTCAGAATTATTTTTATTTTAACCTTAGAGAAAATTTCTGAAAATACAGTCAGTGTATGTGATTGGTGGCAGATTTTTTTTAAATTCTATCTGGCCATTTTTAATACACCCACACATATATAGTATGATTTTATGAATCACATAGGAAAAAAGCACAATTTCACTTAAAAATGTAGAGAGTTTACAGAGAGGTGATGAAGATTTATGTTACTGTAGCTATAATATTTTATGATCTTTCATGTCAGTATTTTAGGGGAGAGTAGAGAAAGGATGGAGATGTCACTTTTAGAGGACACCAAAATGTTGGTACCAGTTCTCATAGATAAGTAATAGATAACTTTGATAAATTTATTTGAATTGATGGGAAGGTGGAGAGGCAATAATTAACTAGAAGTGTTATTGATAAAGAGTATATTCCTGTGAAGTTGCTACTCAATTTTTTTTCTTCTTTCCCTCTCCTTCTCCTCCAACATTGCACAGACAGTTCTGCACTGACCATGAAGACTATATTTTCTCAGTGGTTCATTGTTAGACTTGTCTGTGCTGCCTTCAGCCTGGCAGGAAAGAGCCTTGCACATGCCAGGCTTCACCAGATGATCCAATCCAAATATTAAAAGTGGTCTCTCTTTTCTCTCATCCCAGATGCCCAGCAGCCACAAGAGGAAAAGCTACTCAATCCTAATGTTTTCCTGCAGTGAGCCAAAAGATCCAAAATATTAAATTGATCTTTTTCTTAACCCTACAGTCCATGTTACGTACACATATAGGGAAATAGTAATTTGAAACTATTTAAAAGAATTGCAGTATTTGTGCAAGAGTTATTGCATCATTTTTAAAACAAGTATTAAAGCATAGAGTTGTTTTTCCCTGATGGAAAAATAGGAACACAGAATGGGGAAAATGACCTGGGTTAATGAGTCCCATATGTGGCAGTCAATAATCCCTTTTATATGCTGATCAAGCCTCTTCCTAAAACAAGTGAGGTTTTCTGTCCCTTCTGACAGTCTTTCACAGTCCCATTGATCAGGCAGTTTCAAACCCTTTTCTTGTTTCTTTCATAATAATGACCAGCTTGTTAATACCTATTTGTTCCTGGGTTAACAGTATTATTTAGTTTAGATATGCTTCCTTCCAGAGTTTATGCTTCTGATAAATTTTATGAAGAACTAAAAATGTATTTTGCTAAGCCACACTAGATGGCTTTTCTTCATAATAATTTGGAAGCTCGAAAATTAGACTCAAAAGGCAAGAGTCTGGAATGGTGAGTGAGGAATGATTGGTTTTTTTTCAAGCTAAATCCCCAGGTGTAGAATGCACTGGTTGGGCTTGCTTTCACCAGATGTATTTAAATGCTAATAGTTTTTATTTCTGTGCTCCATCCTGGTGAATTGTGAGCATTTAGCACTCCCCTCGTGCCTGCAGGCATTCGTTACCCCTCCTGACTCAGTACTTGACTGCAGAATGATTATTTGATAATGCTTCTTTTTCTTTACCCTCTTTTTATTTTATTTTTTAGATGCCCTGAGAGCCTCAGACCAGAAACTGTGAGGCCTTGTCTGCTTCCCTGTAGGAAGGACTGTATTGTGACTCCATTCAGTGACTGGACATTATGTCCTTCTTCATGTCAAGAAGGTAATTTTATCCATTGTGTGACAGATTTTTAGAACTAGCAGTCAATTTTGGCAGAATATTGTGTATATCCTGACAGAGGACATGATGTAGCTGGTGCAGCAGCTACAGGGAGGACATAGCATTTTTGGTGAAAAGAATAGTTATGTCTGTAAATTTTCTTTATGACTCTGTTAGGATTTTTTCACCACTTTGCTTTTATGTTAAAATCTCCCATTTGTATCTTTCACTGATAAAGAGAAAACTAGTCATGGAGTAGACACCATCTCTTAGTGTAACACCAAAACAGATATTTGTACAATTGTAGCATTTGAATTATCAGGTTATAAAACGGTCAGATTTAGACTTTGAAAAGATATATGCTGCTTGCTTATTAGAAAAAAAATAGGTTTATATATCAGCAGATAGGCAGACAGGTTGATAGATAGACATGCCTATGTGTATAATTTTGGCTGATTTCTTCTACTCCAAGGAAAATGGCAGGAAAGTTAATAAAAACCTGCACACTTTAAGTTGATGTTTATGGTCTGATGTATATACATTCCAATATCATTTTCATACACTTGGCAAAGCTCTTAAGAACAGTGCAGGTCTCCCCTGAATTTTTATTGCAGTGAAGTCATAGATGAATTTAAAGTCATAACTGGCTTAATATTGCTCACATTTTTATGCTTTATCTCTTTTTTTCTCTCTTAAGCTTAACAGGAGGTGCTTTTTTTAATATATAACTATTACAGCCAGGCTCTCTAATATCCTGGGTTCCACAGAGTGCTAATCCCTGTGTGGGACATGGTGATTACTCACAGCTACCATATTATCACAATGTAAGATATTGTTACATCAAATATACAGACTATGAATGTCACAGACAGTTCTTTATGCTTTATAAAGGACACAAGCATAAAGGCAATTTTCAGTAATTCCTATTAGTGCTTAGTGCATTCTAACAAATAAGAAAAGGGTTAGGAAGATTAAATTCATACCCTTTGAAAAAGAAAAGGCCATTTTATCTGAGTTTATGAAACAGTTCTTCATTATTAAATACTGTGTTATTTTATAGCAGTATTAATTATACTGTCTGAAATACTTCTGTTGATACAGATCATCTTGGATAAAAGTGCTGCCTTTTTATGTCTTCATTCATGCATTTCTCATTTCTGATTCTAAGAAAATTCTTGGTGCAACGAGCATATCTTCATGAATATTTACTACAAACTAGCATGCAGGCTTCTGTAAAACAGTATATTTGTGCACCAACGCAGGCATTTCTGCTTATTCAATGAACAAAACTATTTTTATACTACACAATTTTTATTTCACGAGGTTTACCCATTCATGTCAGCAAGCTGGTCAGCAGCTTTGCTGGGCTGCACGTCTGTCTGGCCCCTTATGCCAGCTCCTGGCATCTCCTGGAGCTGCCTGACTTGGGAATGGAGGGTTTCCTCTGAGTTGAAAAGCAGCCAGGTGGTGGAGAGCCTCTGCTGGGATTCTCCTACTGCTTGTTCCTAATTGTAATTGCTTGGCCGTGGTCCAGCACATTTCTGTTTTCAGACAAGCTGCATCTGCTGTAATAACCCACCCAAAGCTGATATCAATCCAGTCAGCAAAATATCTATGCTTCAGATCTCCAGGGGAAAAAAAAAACAACCAACCAACAACAACAAAACCCAAAACAACAAAAACCAAACCAGTATTTTTACTTAACAATATTTATGTATAACTAATGCTGTGAAACTAATATAGATTTGTGGCTTTTCTCTTAATTTTCTGTCTGAAGAACAGATATTTGGAGATGACAGAAATAAAAAATCCTGCAGGAACTATTTGCTGTTTATCATTAATAATTAATGACTATAATAATTAAAATCTGTAAACTGTAAATTAATTCCAGAGTGGATTCTTGGTTTCTGTTTTTGCATGCAAATAATTAGGGCAAACTTAGACTTTGAAGCCGTAAAGTGTAACATCAAACTGAGCTGGTTTAATTTTCATTCACTTAAACTGTTTATTCATTTCAGCAATATTTATACTATTGCATTCTGCTTGGTTCTGCTTCCTGGCTTTTAGCTGAAGTTAAGGTCTTTTATCTTTTAGGTTTCATATTTTGATTATGAACAAACCAGCATGCCAGTATTACCACAATCAATTCAAATACCTGCTATGGTAAATTGTACTTTTCCCCTAATTACTGTCAACAATATGTAGTAGCAAGAGAAACAATCTCTTTTACTCTTTGTAGGGGCTGTCACAGTAAAGAAACAAACCCGTCACCGAGTCATCATCCAGCTCCCTGCCAACGGTGGTCGAGAGTGCCCGGAGTCTTTGTTTGAGGAAAAGGAATGTGAAGCTTCTCCTCCCTGCCACAGCTACAGGTAGTGTGAATCAAACAGAGGGAGCTCTAAAGCTTGCTGAAATCCACTTCCTAACAGGACACGTTGTTCTGTGTCCTATAAAACAGTTTTTATAGGTAAATCAGAACAGATCTTATAGGTAAATCAGAACAAATTTCAGAACAGATATTTATATTCAGTTGGTCCCGTAATATATCACTGGTTCCTTTTTTTCCCCCATACCTTTCCAGGAATATTGCAACAACTAAGAATTACTGTCCAGGATATATATTTCCTAGCAACAATTTTGACATTCTATATGATTAAAAAATAAATCTTCCTTTCTAAATTATCTAAAATGCAGCCACATCTGTTTAGGAGAGCTGAGCTGTGCTGCCACATTGTGCCACACAGAGTGTCCACCATCTTTCCATCCCTGTCAGCCCTTAGACAGTCCACAGTTGACTATATCCCCTAATATACAAAATGTGTTGACCTAATCTTCACCAGAGAACACTGAAGACTGTTCCAGCAGGAAGAGATCTCCACTGTAACAGCTTAAGAGAAGTTTTATTTATTTGACAAAAGAAAAAAGGCAGATTGATTTATTTTTTTTTTTGGGTGGGGGAGGTATGTGAATAATAAATATCAAACATATTTATTGGAAGCCAGTGTTCTCTTTCTCCACCTGCTAATTGCCATGAAACTATTCTGATTCAGAGGTGCAAATAGAATTTAGGCTTACTTTAGCAAAAGCAAATTGAGATTAAAGAAATGTGATGCTTCCATCATCTGGTAAGAATTATCATTGCAAATTGATTGGGAGATCACACTGTATGTAACTAAAAGATAGGAAATGATGTAAAAAAGCATTGGGAAGCTACTGAAAACAGCACTCCAAATATCAGTACAGAGTTAGAGTTTTAAAAAGCTTGTTGTTCCTCATATCTTTATCTTCAGTATCAAATTTAACCTGCACTATTAGAGGATAATGTACTACTGAGCAGAAGAAAGAAGAGTTATTAGGGAGTGCTCTGGCAGGGGGTGGACTAGATGATCTTTTGAGGTCCCTTCTGATCCATAATATTCTAATATTCTATGATAATCCTATATTGTGGTTTGTATTCACTGTGTATTAGGTAGCATTCACTCAACTTTGTTCTTTGAAATCTTTGGAATTATACAGTGTTTTCTTTCTCTTCCCTCCTTTGTCCTTCACTGTGTTAACAGCCTAATCTTAAAGGAGCAAAAAAGTTAACAGGGAAACTTGATGGTATTGTTGCTGTTTATCTGTGACCAGCTAGTAATAATAAACAACAGCTTATGGTGGTTTCTAATACTATCTAGAACTTGTGTTGGCTTAGTTTTGATGGCTATAAGTTGAGGATTGTTTGAAGTTGACTGCTTCTTTCCACATTTCAGGTGGAAGACTCACAAGTGGCGCAGATGCCAGCTAGTACCCTGGTACATGCGACAAGACAGTCCAGGAGCTCAAGAGACTTGTGGACCAGGGCTACAAGCCAGAGGTTAGAAATTGTATTTCTGTCATCTATTCTATAGCTGCACTAGTGTGGTAATGCCTAAAATTTTAGTCATTATAACCTAACATTAATATTATATATGTTTATGTGCATTGGCAAAGAAAAATACTGAATACTCATATGAGAGGTGCAAGACTTTTCATTTACACTGTTAAAGTTCAGTGCTAGCCCAATTTTTGAGGCTGTGAACATCCTCTGAATGGCAACCCTATGCTCCAGGTAGGTATTGACTATTTCTCTCAAACTGATGGTGCTTCTGAACTTGCTGCAGATGCTGAACAGAGTTGGCCTCGGAACTAAGATGCAGCAGTTTTAACCAGCTGCTGTTAGACTTCAAAACCACTGACAATTTGACCACAATGATCTGAACATTTTTCCACCATTTCCATTTAATAGCAAATAATTTTTGCATCCAAATCCAGCTCTTTTGTCTTCTTTTTCTTTGAGGTTTTAATAGAGCTGTGTATGTGTGACTGTTAAGTATAGTCAGGAACAGGTTTAGTTAGGTGCATGAAAGAAATTCAGTATTACAATAATTGCAGTTCCTATTTACTGTGTTACAGTAACTGAATTGCTTTGAACTACTAGTCAACCCTGAAGGCTTTTTCCTCTTGTCTTTACTGAGTGCAAATTTCTATTTGTTAAAACAATATTGGCTCAGCAGATTGTGGGTTTCCCAAGCAAGGACACTACTAACTGCAGAAGCAAAATGTTCAGGTCGTTAACTTCCTTGCAGTGTTAGAGAGGGTTATGGTATACTTGAAAAAGTCATAGAATAAATCTTAAGATAGCAACTCCTACCAATTAATCAGAAGGTGTTATAGGAGATCAATTTAGTGCTTACCACAAAATGAAACCTGAAGGTACTGCCTGATAATACAAATGACTGTGGTAATTCTTTCTCAGGTGTATCACTAATGCAATATATTTCTAGCAGCTCTGGATGATACATTCAGATTACACACTGTGAAAATAAGATTTTTGTCTTTGATAATAGGTATTTGATAATACAAAACATCTTCTGTACTTGCCTGGTAGTACCTAAATCTCTTTACCTCAAAATCAATTCATTAAGAAAGGTAGCTAACTGTAGTGCTTGTAAAATTGCAAATTGGGTTTTATTATTCTTGTGTGTCATGAGTGCTTATTTTTTTTAATTCCAGTCGTGTTCAGTACACACACAGAGTAACACATGATCCTGGAATTACTGGGCATAAAATTTTCAAATCTGATAAAACAGACTGTCAGAAATTCCCTCTGGTACTATGTGAAGTTTGATCTTGAGAAGGGTGATGTATTCAAACAGCAGTCTTTCTCCAACAAGCAGAAATAATGCAAGTAGCTCTCTAGTGTAATGTGGTCAAGTGGTAGGATGAGCAATCATTAATTAAGAACCCTGGAAGCAGCTAAGCCTGAAGAAAGAGGGTAGGTTTGGTAAAACTTTGTATATGTTTCTGAGATCAACTATTAAGAAAGATTTTTGTTTGCTCCTATTTTTATTAAGTTTATCCAATATATAGGTTCTATTGTAGAATTCACCTGTGAAATTCTTGAAGTTGAATAACTAAAGGTTATTTGTGGTTTGATCCAAGTATCTAAATATAAATCTAAATATTAGCTAGCCTGTTGCACTGGTGAAAGTTGCAGTCATTTGAGATAGAGCATTTTTTTCACAATATTTTTCCCATTGATGTAAATTATGTACATTAATATAAAAAGTAAGTTTTGAGCACAGTTATTATGTATCATGTCTCACTGTTTTAATACCTGACAATATGTTGAATATTCATATTTTATTTTTGTCCTTAGTAATGTAAACCTTAGTAGTGATATTGCCAATTGGGGATGTTGCCAATGCTATTAGTTTGTCCTATTTCTGATCTGATTGCCTATTCACAAGCAATGTAACATGTAACATATCAGCAAATATGAAAAGGAATGTATACCAGGGAAACAGCATATCTAACATGCATTCATTAGCAAATTATTCTGAACAAAATACTCTGTTATTGTTCATATTTTAGTTAGATAAATTAATCTGAAGGGAGGGAAAAAAAGTTAAAATAATTAAAAATTACTAGTTAAGTGTCTGATCTTGAGTCTGTTAATAACTAGAGCATATGCAGGTATTGCTTTGTATCACAGCTTTATTATTTATATTTCCTTCCTTCAGCTTTATTACCACTCTGGTTTTCCTTGGCAGAAGAGATACTCAAGTGAATCATAAAGCTTAGAATTGTGATTCATTGCTAAAGACAGCTCTGTTTCTATCTGTCTTATGTAATAAAGGTTTTGTTGCAAATCATGTCAGTTTAACTGAACATGTCACAAAATTAGAACTTGGGCCAATGCAGATGAAAGAGAATAAAAAAGTTTGGTGGGTTGTGGTTTAATAAGAGACTTAGATTTTTTTTAAGAAAAATATTTGTTAATTATTCATGCAAATGATGGGACAGGTATTTATAGTTAAACCTAAGCATAGTAACATAGCATTTAATACCCAAACAGCTAATGCATTGTTCTATTCATGAACCTTGAATTCCCTTCCAACCCCTCACATTCTGTGATTCTGTAATGTGTAACTGGCATAGCAAGACTTGTTAAAGTACAGTCTTAGTGCTTTTTACACTAACAAATATATTTATGTATTCTCTGTGGCTTGGTGGAAACAATGCATCGTATAAAAATTGATTTATATATAAGTCCCTTGCCTAGAAAATTTTAAGTGCCATTTATTTCACACCTTTCTTCTGGGAAATAATAATTATTAAATACCAAAGCAATTTTAAAGTACATGTTTTCCATGGTAAGTTTGATTTTTCTGTTAACTGTCATTCTCCTGTTTTGTGTTTTCAATTAACAGTTAGGCTTAATTCAGCAATAGAAGAAACGTATTCTTTTCACTTACTGCTAATGTCTGTAAAAAATATAATGTTCTTGTATAGGCAAAATGATTACTCTGATTCTGAATGGCTTTATAGTACTTGAAGACATTTATTTTTATAGTGTATAGTGTATAATCCTTGATCTCAGCATCTTCTACAGATTATAATTAAAAAACCATGGGTTTGATGAGAGAGGCAGGGGATGAGTTTGCCCAAATTATGCTGTGAGTGAAAAAGTAACTGCACTAACAATAGGAGCAATTCAGATAACAAGTAAGACAATTACCTGGCCAAAATATTGTATTAGTGGATTGTGTAATGCAGTTCTCAAAATTCCTACTTTAAGTGATGGAAAAATATCCACTTTTCAACAGTCACAAGGAGTATAAACCTTTCAAATTGAGACTTGAGTCTGTAGAATAACAATAGGAAAATGGAATATAGAGAGAATTATCCATGTCTTGTCAACTAGAAGTAACACGAATAGTCACAGGCACTGTGAAAATTAGGATTCAGGAGTTGTTTAGTATGCCAAGCTTGCCTCTGTTTGTGTTGTTATTAAGGTGAAATATTTAGATGTTAAGAATGAAGAGTTTGATTTGTTTGTTCCAGTGCAGCTGACAGTTAATCGGGGAAAAAAACCTAAAGTGTTAATCCTCAGGAGAGCTTCTCAGCTGGGTCTACTTGATGTAAATGAGATGCACTAATATAAGTGAAAAAAATTATGACAGAGTGGATATCTGCCCATGGAGTATATTTAATAAGCAAGGGAATCAACAGTGGTTTGAGAAAACCTCCATTTAGGTAGATAGAAAGAATGCTCTTCAATGGACAATGTTTATGGCCTATCAAAGGATGAGGTGGAGAGGAAGTATCTAAAATAGGTATGAATATTTTGAATAAAATTGTTAGAAGTTATTGGATTGATCAGTGGACCATCTTCTAGCCCTTGGCTAGCTATAGTTTTCCTTGCTAAAAATGGAGGCCTATGTGTCCCTGAGAACACAGTGAAGATAATGCAATTAGTTTTCCTGATGCATACACATGCCAAGGTCAAACTCAAGACAGAGGATTTAGATTTGACCTCTGTGAATTTCCACATGGTAGAACTACTCTGAACTATGCTTTTACCTCCAGGAAACCAATGTGTATTATTAGCAGAGTGTCTCACCAGAATCCAAAACTATAGCTTAAGCTTGTATTGGAAGATACTGGTTTGACTTTGTTTTTCCAAAATATTTGCCTAAATTTTGTTATCCTATGGTAAGTAGTTAACACATCTTTATAATAATTAATGTATGGATTAAAAATTTTTAGGTATTTGATTTTTGTAAATGAATTAGTATAATTATAACAATAAAAAAGGGTTTCCTCATGTAATGTACACTAGTAATAATAGGATTTGACAGAATAATTGTATTAGACAACATACAGCTGGCCAGTCCCCCCATAAGCACAACTTAATGCAACACTGAGCCTATTATAAGCAGTGCTGGCAGACCTGCTCCAAAGGGCAGTCAAGGATCAGGGAAGTTGTTTGCTTAGCATCTTTGGAAAAATAAACCTCCCTCCCTTGCACAGTGTTTTGCCACAGACGTGTGACAAAAAACAATTCACCTGGGAGCTTTCAGTATGTTTTAATAGGCAAACAGGCTTGAAGTGGACCATGTAGGTCATCAAGTTCAGCTTACTACAGTCATCATGACATAGAAATGTAGTTAATTGTCAAACTCAGACAATTTTTTTTTATTATTTTTTTTTTCAGAAATCATAGGTAGCTAAACCTTCAGAATTACTTTACAACAATCTAAAAAAAAGTTTTAAAAAATAAAAAAAGTCAAATGTATTAATTCAAGGTATAACTGTTTGTAAATATTGAGTTGTTGTATAGTTATCTGGGCTTCCAATGTGATTTTGTGGTAAAATATTTTTATAATAAATGGAATAGAGACATTAATGAAGAAAATGCTGATTTAAATGCCATATCTTTTTGCTTCCAGCAATTACCTGTCGCAGACAAGACGGAGGGCAAGCTGACATCAGTGAGTGCCTTAAATACTCTGGCCCATTACCATCCTTAACACAGATGTGCCAGATTCCCTGCCAAGATGACTGTCAGTTTACAAACTGGTCCAAGTTTTCTTCCTGTAATGGGGACTGTGGAGGAATCAGGACAAGAAAACGCACACTTATTGGTAAGAGTAATAAGAACAATAATGCATTTTTTATTAATTATGACAGCTGCTTTGATTAAAACCTGCATTGTTCTGAAGTTCTCTTATGATAAGCAAGCAGTTGGTCATCATGGCAGAAAGCAGACCCAACATCACTGTCATGCTCTATATACTGCTGTCTATGGACTTTTTAACAAAAAAAATAACCCCTCAGGAGAACTCCTACCAGATGACTTTTGATTGTGTGGAAGTGAGTAGAGAGAAGGTAGGGCAACATAGGAAACCAGGATATCTTCTAAATGGAGTACACACTAAAATGTAAATGTAAAGCAGTGCAATTAACCAAAAATCTGATTTAGTCCAAACAAATAAAATCTAAAAATATTTGCCTGCATTTTTGTTGAGCCTTTTGTTATCTCTTCACCAAAAGGAGAACAAACTAGCTATTTAAAAGGTTTTCATCCCATGTCTATTCCAAGCCCTGATTCTGCACCCTGCTTCTGTGGGACTATGCATTGCTGAAGTAGGATTAAAAGGGTGTATTTCTTTATTTGCTAACTTCTTCAAACTGTACTCCTCAACCACTTTTATCCAAAGTAAATGCAAATGTATTCATTTGTTTTAAAATGCATCACCTTTGTGCCAATTGTGGCCACCCATTACTTTAGAAACTCAAGTCATTAACCTAAATGCATAAATATTAATAAGCATATATATTTGATTGCAGGCACTTGTTACAGAAGTCTAAAATTAATTTTGGGGGTGCTACAAACTGATTCAAAGTTTTAAAAATAATGCTCTCTTCTTTCTAGGCAAAAGCAAGAAAAAGGATAAATGCAGAAATTCTCAGTTGTATCCTCTGACTGAGAATCAGTTTTGTCCGTGTGACAAATACAGTGCTCAGCCTGTGGGAAACTGGTCAGACTGTATTTTACTGGAGGGTAAACTGGAAGTATTGCTGGGAATGAAGGTGCAAGGAGATGTGAAGGAATGTGGCCAAGGCTACCGTTACCAGGCCATGGCATGCTATGACCAAAACAACCGACTTGTGGAAACATCACGATGCAACAGCCATGGTAATTAGGAACTTCTTTTCTTTCATCTGTTTACATATTAGATTTATTTAACATAATGTGTGTACAGGTAGAATGAGCAGATTGATATTTATTGTTAGGTTGCATTTTGTTTCAAAATACTGTCAAGCCCAGCATACATTTTTGCTGACTCTCAAAATAGTAAACTTATTTTTTTACTGATTACTACAGTGCAATATTTAAAAATAAAATAATGGGAAATGACTAAATAGGTATTTTAATAGATAAAAATAAAATTATGTTTTTCATGACAGCTGTATCTACAAATTTTGAAAATATACTGTTTAGATGGGTGAGATCCTCAAAATTAGACAGGGACAGTACAGGACTTGGTCTAGGTGATCCTGCTCAGGCAGGGGGGTTGGACTAGATGATCTTCTAGGTCCCTTCCAACCCCCAATATCTGTGAATCTGTGACTCTTTTGGAAAGACCAACATAATTTCCACAGATTTATTAGATAGCTTTATCTCCTTAAATAGCTACCATTTTCTCTTTAGCACCTTCACATGCATGTACTGGCCTGAGTTCAACACCATGCAACTCTTTCTCTGTGTAAATCTGTCACGTGTAAAACTAGGATATTTAAATAATTTATATTCTTTGTATTCACATACAGGATTCCTTCATAAAATGGATGTGTTTATAACATTAACATCAAAACGGACACTTTCTGATTTTCAGTGAGCCAGAAATGTGCTTATTTACATCACTGGAGTTTTTGCATTCATTAGTTATCCTGCTTGCAGTGCAAAATCACGTTCTACTTTCTGATGTTAAATTTAGGAAACAAAAATGTCATTTATTTATTTGGACAAAGTTAAAACAGCTAATCAAAGAAATGGAATGATTCAAGGGCATTTTAATTTAATAAGGGAGGCTGCACTAGATGACCTTTGGAGACCCCTTCCAGCCCTAAACATTCTATGATGAAAGAGCACCATTCAGGAGACTTTTCAAGTCTTATGCTACAGGTATTTTTCAGCCATACAAGTTCTGTGGATTGTAGGCAGGAGCTACCAGCTGACAGTTGTCAGCAGATGTGGCAATGCCAACTAAAAGTGACAACTGAACTGTTGTTTACCTGTTTTCCTCAACAGAAGTCACATAAATTGTCTGGTTTGTGCTTTTCTTTGGTAATACAAAGGTAGTTTTACTGGAGAAATACAAAAATGTGTAGTTTGCTTAATAGTCAAGTGCAAGAGGTTGTTTATTTTCATTAGAAAAGCAGCAGTTGTTTTTCATAGCTTTATCCCTGACATCACTAGCATGCTAGAGCTCTGTGGATAATGACATGTGTCTGCCAACAATCTGTTGCCATGTATTTATGGAAAAAAAATGGAAAGAGTCTCTTCATGGTCCCTTTAAACTGCACCTTGGAATTTCCACAGCAAAAATCAAAATCAGTCCACTCATATGCTGACAAACTATTCTTCAATATTTAGTTTTCCTCCATTATATCTCAATTATGAATGGTGACCCACATAAACTGAGCTTTGCTTGTGTTTGTGTGCATACTGAAGGCAAACAAAAGCATAGCAGCCAGATGCAGTATTTTTATGTAGGTCGTATTACCCTTCTTAATTCATGTCAGTTTACTGTTAAGACCTTAGGCACAGTCAACCAGTCCAGGATAGTTTGTCTGCTGCCTTATTAGTGTGAGATTATTTCCCCCTTTAGCATTAATTAAATGAGATGCATTGATTTGTGCTGACTCTACGAAGCCCTCCGTGGCTACAAGGCTTATGCAGAGGATTAGAGAGGAATATCTGTGTATCAGTGAATACTTTAACAACAGCTGCTAGGAGTATCAATGTGAATGGAGGAATTTTGCATTTAATTGCTTATGTGTGTGATAGTAAAAATTTCATCTGCTGTAACAGTCTACAGGGTCCAAGATTTCCTCTATCCACTTGTATTAGGATTTTTTAAAAAATGCTTGGTTGGGTTTTTTTTAATTTCAGTATTCTAACCTGAAGCAAATAAATTTGCCAATGAAAAATAGCAGAGAGTTAAAATTTGAGACATTCTGTCGAGTTTTTATTCTACAATAAATATATTTCCCATAGGAGATTCTAATCTAGTATGGTAGTAGGCTTAGGTTCTGAAATTGTTGTTAGGGTACTTTTCTGTTTCATAGCTTGTATGTTTTCTAAGATTTATTTATTTAATATATACAAAATGCCATATTTCTCCTGGTATGAGTTCTCTAGGAATATTCTACCTATCACCCTACACCAGAAATGCTAATTTATTCCTCTGCATTGTGATGCCACCATATCTGCCCTGTCAACAAGACATCAGTTATGAAGCACTCATGCATCATCCCAAAGATCTGTTGTTAGTTCATCAGAGACAGAACTGCTGATGCAGAGGATAGCTAAGCATTAACAATTGCTCTCAGGTTTTGAAGCTTTGAAAGGTAATCCTGAAATAAAAAAAAAAAAAGAAAATTAAAGGTGTTAAGAATTTCAATCTATCCTTCCATGGCTGCACAGAAATAGTAGTTTTAAGAAATACATATATTCTATTACAAGTGAAATGCAAATAATTTTATATATCTTTGTTGATGAGATCCAAGAACTTTATATTTATTTAAAAAAAAAGATGTCTAAAGAACATAAAGCATTCTGACATCAAATGTTTTTTTCTTGGAAACATGTAATGACAGTTTAGTCATGAAAGCAGGAACATAACTCTGTCGGTCCTAAGGGCAGAAGAGTTTGTGTAAACACTTTCTAAGATGTTCTTCAAGTCTGCACTCTTCAACTCAAGTACTCAGACTGTTCTTACACACCACAGATGCAATCTGTGGGGAAAATTCTTATATCCACCTACTTTGTCATTAGAGAAAGTGTGAAGTCTGTTAAAGTCCTCAAGTATAAATTATTTGGTTACATGACTTTGTAGCATCTGTTAATGACTTTGTTCCAGGAGTCCAGTCTTTGTAGCCTGTTAGCAATGGGACAGTAACCCTTGCCCTTTTAATAGAGTTCAGTTCATGTACCTAGTGATTCAAAGCCATTTGTTAAATTGTCATTCAGTAATAAATCTTTAATGACAGGATAGCCACGGTCCTGCTCATAGGCTCTGAAGGCATTTCATTCTGTTTGTGCTTCACCAAGATACTACTTTTGGTGGGTTATTTATTTCTTTTTACCACATTCTTTGTTTTCTACCCCTATGTGGTATGTCTTTACAATTCTCTTGACTCTGTTCTGAACCATTTATTTTCTTCTTCCCTCTCCCTTTTCTTATCTTTTCCTCTATTTCCCCTCTATTCTCTGTTCATTGTTATTTTGACTTCTGCCTCTTGGCCATGAAAAGTAAATTCACTCATTTATTTCCTTCTGTATGGAGAAGACTTGGAAGCTGTGAAACTTCTTTCTGGATTCCTTATTGTGTTCATGCAGTTCACTTTTTATCCAGTGTTCTTAGTATACCAGTAGTAGGAAGATCCCTCTGAGATTAATTAAGACAAAATAGCTCAGAGGTTTATGGAATTCCTTAAAATAAAGTCTTCCCGAAGCAGCCTGTACCAGATAAGTTACCTAAGGATGTACAATATATTTAATCAACTTGCATTTATTTCTTCCAGTTATTAATTACAGAGGCAATTTTTTTTTTAATGGCAATACTGTGTTATAGTGAAAAGGTTTCTCCAGAAAACAAAACAAAACAAAAACAACAAAAAAACCCCCAAACCAAACCTAAAAGTTTTATTGAAAGTAAAGTAAGTATTTCAGAATCTCAAGAAAATCAAGGAGAGGAAAGGTATATAGGGTAAAATAATCACCTGAGTTTAAACATAACATTTTCTGAATGTTACTGTATGTTTAAAAGTAGAAACCCTTCTCTTCTTTATATCTAAAACAAAGTAATGGAAACTAGAAATAGAAATAGTGAATTTAAATCTGGAAAAAGTCTTTTGATTCTTCACACATCTTGTGATTGTGTAGCTCTGATGAAAATGACCATGATTACTTTCAAAGTAAAAAAAAAATCAAGATAAGTGAGAAACATTTGAAACCATGCCTAAAAGAACTGTGGCAATCATTTGAGAATGATCTTACCTAAGTATGTGCTAATTTTGAAATGTGTTCACCAAATATTTTAATATTTAAGTCAACATTGTCCAACAGTAAATACCTTGCAGATCTGACACAGGAAAGGGAAGATAAGAGTTCAGATATATTTTTATGTTATAGCTGTTGAAAAAAAGTGCAATAAAGGCCAGCTTTTTATTTGAGTTTTGATAGCTTCTGCTGTAAATATTGGCATAAATGACACATATTGTAGAGATATGGCATATGTTGCTTTTGAAGACATTTTCACTTAGTGAATTGAGGCCTTATGTTACTCCCTGCAGACCATGTCATACTCCTTTCCAACCTCTCAGGACCCATGACTTACCCAAAGCAAACATCTGCTTTTCCATTCAGTGCAATTATTCAGTGTGCTACTGGAGGCAGATGGTTGTTAATTGGCAGATCATTAGTGTGGCAGGTCACTCTCTCTTTCTAGCCTTAGAAAGGTCACAAGGTGTTAAGTTCCCTCGCTTTAGGCTGCGTATCTTTTGATTTGCTTGGATTTTTGTTGTATAACTGCAGTTGAATTACATGATACAATTATAGAGGAGCGTTTAATTAAACCTTGTTTCCTTAAAAATAATATTATTTTTCCAGTGTTAAGAATGATACCGCCAAGTGATGGGTGGTGTCAATTACACTGTAACTGTCAGGAAGTTTGAATGCTGAACTCTGCTGAGTGTGAATCCTAATCAGATAGCAGTGAGAATACTCAGCTGCTACTCTAACACAGTCTCCAGCTATAAGTGTCAAGTTTCTGCAGAATTTAATTTAGCCCTAATGATGAAGAAATCTCTCTATTCCCACAGTCCTGTCAAGTCAAACTTCGGACAAGCGAAATGAAGTAGACGAGGCCTTCGGGGAGAAGTGTCAGGGTGACGTGCTGAAGATATTTCACTTTCTTTTCCATTCACACAGGTTATATTGAGGAAGCCTGTATTATTCCATGCCCCTCAGACTGCAAGCTCAGTGAGTGGTCCAACTGGTCTCGCTGCAGTAAATCCTGTGGCAGTGGGGTAAAGGTTCGCTCTAAATGGCTCCGTGAAAAACCCTACAATGGTGGAAGACCCTGTCCAAAGCTGGATCACATCAATCAGGTAATATCATTTCAGTTTACATTATTGATATATTTTTTCCCCACACTTCAGAAAAAACTTTCGGGTATATTGTGTGTTGATGTGGAAAAACTATCCAACCTAAGGGATAGATGCAGCTAGGAGTAGTAGTACATGTTGATTAAGATTTCCTCAGTTAGCAAAAGATCTGCCTTCTTTAATTCTGCATCCACAAGAACTTGGCACATTATCTGAACTGCTGGTAGTTGGAGACAATAAAACATTCCTACATCAGGATCGTGTTTCTGAAGATCTCTTACAATGGGTAGAATGTCTCATTACAGATGCTCAAATTGGTGAGATTCTTCATCTGAGTCCCCAACCATCTTAGAACTGAAAGCAAATAAACATTCACAAAGTGTCATCTCAGTGTCCCTAAGTGGGTTTAGTCAAACCTTAGAGCTTAACCTTCCAGCTACACTTGCCCTGGCACTGCAGTTCCAGTCAGAAATGCATTTCTGAAGTCAATCAGTTGTCCCACTAACTGCACTTCATTTGCAGTATGGAGCTGCACTGTCTGGATCCTCTTCAAGTGAATTAAGCCAAGTGACCCAAGAACACACTGGCAGTGCTTTGGCTGCTAATGAGCATGTAGTCTTTGGCACCAAGTTTAGCATTAGTCCAAGTCAAACCCCTGAAGCTTGTTTGCTCTTGTTTTCTTGGAGAGTTATAGAAACAAAACCTATTCTTATCAATTAAATGTATGCTCTTCATAGTTGATTTATATTCATATTACTCTTGAATTTAATTTAGTCAGCAGAGGCATTTTAAACAGCCACATGGTCTTCTCTGTAAATATTCAAAGACTGAAAAAAAAATGCTGTCAATTTACATTTGAATAAAAATGCATGTACTTAATATTATCCTGTTGACATTTTGCTAGCACAGACTGAAATGGCTTGTTTTTTCTAATTTTCTAATTTTCTAATTTAGGGAATGTAATTAGTTCTAATATAGAAAATAATAAGTGTTAAGCTGCAGCTAATAAACTAATTTTGTGATCTACTTTAAAATACAAACAAGAATGAGGATTGCTGCTTTTGGGTCAGCATGTAAGTATGCTTTAAATTAGGAGGAATGGGTTTCAATAGGAGCAATTATAGTATATGCAGAAATCTTTTCCCTTCTTTAATATGCATGTAGTACATAATAAGCTTGTATTTTTCTGCATCAAAGGTGATTTTGCTAGAAGCCTGTAAGCTACTTGTATGCAACACTATTGCCCTCTACTGGTACTTTGACTCGAATTTGATTTGTTTCAATGTTATGTGGTACTTGGCAAATAAGAGATGATTCAAAGTATAATGATATGCAGAATGATATTTGAAGTTAGCTGGTATAATTTTGAGCCAAAGAGCTTCAATTAATCTATACATAATTAAGGTACTCAATGAAGGGCTTAGGAACTTTGGAAGGATAAGAACTGCCAGTTTGATTTATTTCCCTAAATCTATTGAACTTAATGCTTTCAGAACAGTTTTGATTAATGGAGAAGTCCAGTACCTTCCAAAACCACTGAAGATTTTCTCATGTCCTAGGGAACCTGGGTTCCCTGCTGTATAATACTCATTATAGGCCAAAAGGGAAAACATTTTTTATCATCTGTTAGGGACTAGGAAAGAGACTAGCTAATTTGCAGTCTATTCCCACAAGCTGTGATTTATAAACTTTTATTTTCTTCCAAGGGAAAACTTCTTTCAAACATGCCTCATGTCAGCAAGGGAGATCCAAGAAGAAAATCTGGATGCCTTTTGCTTGGCAGAAATTAAAGAATATTGTTTGTAATAAAAGTTAAATGAATGCAATTTAAATACCTATGCTTCACACTAATAATTCTTTTTTGTTTGTTTCTTTATGGTTCTTGAAAATACTTTCTTCAGGCTCAGGTAAGAGTTTCTAAAATAGAGATATACCCTTAACATGTGCTTCCTGATTGTGTGTTGTCTGTTCTTTTTTGTAATGTAGGTTTGAGAAAATATATGGAGAACTTTATAAATTACTAGATGAGATAGTATTTCAAATTTGTATTCAAATCTAAACATAATACTAATGCTGGTTCTCAAATACCTTAGAGTGATTTTAAGTATCCATAATGATAAATAAAGTGAAACAGTATATATTAGTATAATTTGCCTTGAGCTCACCTCTCTGAAGTACAAAACCCCAACAACAAACAGCATAACAAAACAGCAGTGGGATGGAATAATTGAAGAGAAGTGTGAAGGATAGAAGTAAAGTTTAAGCAGAGTTTTTCTAAAAGGTGTACTCATGAGGTAGGCTTGGTGGCAGAGAAGATCAGGGAATGTGTCATTAGGTGTCTTGTGTCTTATCTTCCAAATGTTTGTTATTTCTGTAATTTTCTGTGAAGCATTTTATCTATATTATTACCACAGCCTCTAAATCAGCAAGTTTACATTTGCTATTCTTACCAAAACTATCATTAACCTTTTTTATGCATGATCACTATTGCATGTTTGTCTTACTTGTGTGCAACAAAACTGACACTCAGTGTGTATTCCAGGTATATGAAGTAGTCCCCTGCCACAGTGACTGCAGCCAGTATGTATGGGTTACTGAGCCATGGAGCATCTGCAAGGTGACTAATGTGGATTTAAAAGAGAACTGTGGAGAAGGTGTTCAAACCAGGAAAGTCAGGTAAAATAGCATTGTCCATACTTCATTTTAGAGAAACTTCATTTTCAGTCATGGCTGTATTTAATTTGATGTCATTCTGCATAATGTTAAGTCAAGCATCGTTTCTTTATATGGCTGGCTGTAAAAATGGGGATTATTTTTGATTTTTCAGCTTTTCTTGGATATTCTCTGATCAATACTTAGTTCTGTCACTTCAAGTCATGATTGTTATGTATGGACAAAATGTTTAAATGCTTCATAATAATGTGGAACACAATTACTAACCAAAATCCATGGCAAATGCAGTTTATGTGCAGTTCTTTTTTTCCAGGTGCATGCTGAACACTGTGGATGGTCCTTCTGACACTGTGGAGGACTATCTTTGTGATCCTGAAGAGATGCCACTTGGTGCTAGAAAATGCACATTGCCTTGTCCAGAGGACTGTGTTATGTCTGAATGGGGACCATGGTCTCGATGTTCTCTGGTAAGAAGTGTACTAAGGTGTAACTTTCCTTGTTTTTGGAGGATACTTCAAAAATGGATATATGATCTATTGTAGAAAGATGCTGAATTGAGCAGGGTTGCCCCATGTAAATAGCTGTCTTTAATGTCATCTTTGGAGTCATCAATTGGTGTTTACAAATTAAGTGTTCCAGTATTTTTTATGAAGTTAAATTTTTCCAAAATAATAGTTGTCATGTCCCCAGTGGTCATTCTTCAGTATGGGATGGGTTCTGTGTTGTGGAATAGCTTTGGCTGTGGCTTGTGAGTCCATTTCTGAGCCTAGCAGTGAGCCTCTCTGTAGCAGTTCTGTCACTGTACTAAGAATGTCACTGTCATGTAATGAGCAAAGTCTGTAGATCAAGACTGATCATAGAAAGAAAATTATTGGTCTCCTCTCCCCTTCTTAGTGTCATTAAGGTTGGTAAAGACCTCTAAGATCAAGTCCAGTGATCAGCCTTACTGACCAATGAACCATGTCTTAGAGTGCCATGTCTATACATTTTTTTAATACCTCCAGGAATGGTGACCATCTGGGCAGCCTGTTCCAATGCTTTGCTACTCTTTCAGTATGGATTTTTTTTCCAAATACCCAACATGAACCTCTGCTGATGCTAATTAAGACCATTTCATTCTATCACAAGAGTCCAATACCCAACTCACTACTACTACTCCTTTCAAGTAGATGTAGAAAGCAATAAGGTCTCATCTGAGCCTCCTCTTCTCCAGATTAAACAGTCTAATTCCCTGAGCCACTTCTCATAAGCCATGTTCCCCAGACACCTCATCAGCTTTGTTAGTTCTGAAGCACTAAGTATTCAAGTATGAACTAGTTAGGAAAGTACCAAGGTATCATCAAGTCAGAGGATATTTCATCTTGGGTGGTACTGAGATGAAAAAGAGGACTGAATTATCTCTAAAATAACAAGGAAATTGTTTCTCTTATACACTGGCATGAACCTGATAATTTACATTTGTATTTTGTGATGGGATTGCTTGAAGGGTTGTTATAATGTTGTGTAAAAAACTATCAAGAGTGCCAAAATATCAAAGATCTTTCCAATGTCCCTCCCAAGCCCTGCAATGGAAGCAGTGTCCGTGAAAGGTCAGCTGAAACCCTGAGACAACCAGATGATGGAAAGCTTTGTCCTGATGCCACTGAGACAGAATTCTGCACTTTGAATAAAAACTGCTACCATTATGACTACAATGTGACAGGTATTTGTGGTCTTATGCTCTAGTGACAGGCTAGGACTGTGGCTTGATTCCATTTACTTTACAGGAGAGATTTTTCAGCTTTCTGTTCTTATCCAGAGGGAGATGTGGAGCTTGTACTGAAAACTGATTCAGCCTATTTGATCCAGATAAAATATTACTGGAGGCTTTTCAACTTGGGTGAAGCATTCATGCTGTAGCTCCAGGAAATGTATTTCTCCTATCATTTTGTGATTTGCACAGAATGCAGACAAAACCAAATAGGAACTTTTCAGGGAGGCATCATGGCACTGACTGTTTGCAGCAAAAGTCACTATTTTCACCAATGTGTAGCAGCTGGGCTTCATGAGATTTTGCATGGTTAAAAGTTATGTGCATTATTTTAGGCCATCTCAAATAGAATTAGGTGGGAGACTGGATCATGATGAGTTTCATCTAAAATGCCTTTTGCACTAATGAATTCCTTATTTGCAGACTGGAGCACGTGTCAGCTGAGTGATAAGGCTGTCTGTGGTAATGGTATCAAAACACGGATGCTTGACTGTGCTCGCAGTGATGGCAAATCAGTTGACCTCAAGTACTGTGAAGAGGTGAGTCAGTACCTGTGAGTAATCCCCCTCCTAATGGTGCTAACCCAACTGAGCTATATGACATGGTAACCATCTTCACCAGATTTTTTGCAACACATGGATTGTTCTGAAATGAACTGTTCCATCAACGGTGATTTTTATAGAATTTCCTTTGCTTACTTTAATGCCTCTGTGAGCTTATGCTTATTATGTCCTGAATAGGAAGGAAATGACTTAACAATGATTAATAAAGTAGAAAAAAGGTAATAAATCTTAATCAGAACACTAATCATAATTCTAATTTGATAGAATGTCCATATAGAGCTTTAGACAGCTGCCAGTATCAATCATTTACTCAGTGTTTTGGAAAATATTTCTCGTGCCATTCTGCAGTTGGGCTGAATAACTCCTTGTATCCAGCTGTGTAATGTAAAAGATAAAGATTGTGTAAAAATATATGCAGCATGAATGCAATATAAATAGCAGAACAGGACATCTTAAATTTTGAAAGAGCTGCTTTGCAAATGCTCAAACTAGATACAAATTTGACAGCACTGGTTTTCTGACATTTTGTGTGTTGGTTTTAATGTTTTCAATTGCATGGAAATAGTAATGTGAAGGAAAATGGGAAGACAACACAAGTGCAATATATATTGATTCATACCAAGACACTATAAAATATCCATTCACATTAATATTTCAATAGAAAAAAAATAACCCCACTTTATTAGATTTAAGGAGAAATATATTTATTTTGCACTAACGCCAAGAAATTATTTCTGTTGTTAACCAAACATTTTGATTGAATTTTACACTGACATTTCATTGCAGAAAACCTCTGGAGCTTTCCTGAATATAATAAATTAAAGTTTATTTTTCAGAGAAATAATTAAAGCAACAACATAGTATCTCAAAAGGTACTTGCTGTAAATGACTGGACAACACATGTCAGTCCAGTGGGATCCTGGCTTTATCAGCAACCACTGTGTCAAGGTTTAGTTACAAGACACTTAGCTGAAAAATGAAATTACTGAACAGAATTGTTCTGTTCTAAGTCAAACCAGGGCACTGTGATGCAGTCTTATTTCCCCTTTTGATTTGGCAGACCATCTAGAGATACATGTTCCTGTAGAAAGTTCTGATCCACTCCCCAGTCATACTGTTAAGACTATGTGTTGATTTACTCATGTGTAAGCAGTGGTACAACAAGGTCAAAGGCTGATCCAATAAATGTAAGTCATAAAATCCATTAACCTGATTAACAAGAAAGCCAAGCTGTTCAGATCTTACCAGACCCTTGACTCTAAAGATGTGAAAGCCAACTCTGTGACCTTCCAGGTCATGAGAGGAGAGTAGTCAAGAAATTATCAAAATATGCATACTATGCACTTCCTACTAATCTAATCACATATGACCCTTCAGAGTGTTGGGTTTTTGTCCTGTGTTTTTGCATTATAAGGACAGTGCAGAAAGATGAAGTGAAGGTCCAAATAAGGTGCTTGTGTTTAAAAAAGTTGATGGTAAGAGAAAAATGAAATAATTTTGGTATGACTTAGCTGATGTAATTTCCACTAGGCTGCACAAAACTTTATACTAGATGTGTGAATTAAATAAAAGATTTATTTGTAGATAGATTTACAGAATTATGATTATTTTTCTTATATGCAAGAGAGGTCACAATAGCTAAACCTGTCCTGACCCTTGAGAAATGAAGATGCTTGATTGCAATGGCTAAGTTCCTATATAACATGTGGTTCAAGAAACTAAAAAAAAGCCATATATATATAAAAAATTCATGCTACTTTTGGCTACCACCAGCTCCAGAAATGTTCATCAGTGTAGTTAAAAACAAACATTTCTTCCAAGCACCTAATGCTTTCTTGAATGCTTCCTAATGCATCCATATGATCTTGTATTTGTTTTAGTCAAACAGCTAAAGCAGCTACCCAGTCATCCTGATTACTGCCAAGATAAATCAATTTCTAGAGCTTATTTCCAAGTCCTCGTTATGTTAACATAGTTCCCTTCAAACAAAGGCACAGTAATACTGGATTACTTGGTCTCTAACTCTACAAAATTAGCACGTCACTAGAACTTGGCTTGTCTTCTCCTTGAGAATTTGGAAATCAAATAACCTAAAGCAAGCTGGTCTTGGCCATCTTCATATTTATGGGCTTATTTTTATTCATTTAGCTTCAATTAAAGATCATAAAAGCTTAGAAACCAGCAGTTTTGTCTGCATTACAAAGCAAACTTTTCTATTTTATTGGCAAATAGTCTGCTTGTCAGATTACACGATTAACCTCCAGCAGAGGTTAATCTGCAGTGCCAAACATTACACTAAACAAATACAGATAGTTTTTGTGGATCACAAGGTTTGTGCTTGTCTGGCAGCCTGCTGCCCATGGCATTTGCAACCAGGAGTACAGGGTACTCAGCTGTAGCTTTCAGTCTGACTCTTCCAGTTGTTGCCACTCTTGAATCAGAAACCACAAGGGAACTGCTGAACCCTTTTCCAAATGTTTTCTAAGGCAACTCGTGGTTTGTGAGTTGAGGAATAAAGAATATTAATATCAAATTGCAGCCTGCCAATTGTTCCCAAATCTATTACAGCAGCACTTCAGTGAGTAAGACATGCAAATGGCAGATCACTGTGGATAATCTGGCCTTCAGCTTTCTCCTCTTTACCTTTAATATCTCTCTTGGGCTTTTCCTTCTCTAGCTGCCAAAGTCCAGCTGAGAAGGCCAGTCTTGGAAGAGAGCAGTCATGTTTCTATAATTAGCAGGACTCAATTCATCAGGCTTTAAAACGTTTTTGCTCAGAAGATTTGACCCAAAAATAGACTTCAAAGACAGTTCTCTAGTCACCTAATTGTTCAAATTCCAGATTATCTGAAGTTTTCAGGTGTTACTGTGTGCAATAATAATCAAGGTTATACTGTACCACAGAGAAAAGCCATGAACTTATGCTTTGATGTATAAAAGAGCAGAAGTCTAAAACCTCATTTGTCTCAATAAATGGTACTTCAGATGCAAATTTAAGACTTGGTGAGACTATCAGGGCAAGGTATTTCAAGTACTTGTGGTAGCTTATTTATGGAGAAGATGTTAATGTCATACCTAATAATTGCTCTGTGCTTGCATTTCTTCTCACAACCTCCAACTTTTTTCTCCTGACTCTTTGACTGCTGTGGTTTCTGGGTTTTTTTAACCTTAATATTTCTTTTCCATTAACTTCTTCAGTCTCTTTTGAGCTCCTGTAAACTTTAAACATTTGCAGCACCTTCTGTAACAAAGAAACTGACCATCCAATGCACATTCATCCTCCTTCATTTGTTAGTTTTGAACCTGGCTCCTGGCATCACTTAAATTCAGCTGTTAATAGCTGTTGACAGTTCAGTATTTTTATCTTGCTATTTCAAAATACTTTATTGATCATACATAACTTTGTCCTTTACTTAGTGTATAAATAATACTGTAGAGCTGACACACCCTCCATTTATAGGTTCTAATTTAGAAAATAAGTGATAAAATGAGGATTTAAAAATCAGCATATGCATTAGATCTGTCTTGAAGTGAGATTTAAAAATATCCTTATTACTTTGTATTTAGTAATGACTTCATGCTTGCTTAAAGCTTTAGTTTTCTCAGATTCACCATGTCCAAATGCTACCCTGCACCAGTGACACAGACCAAGTGTTATATGCTGACCATTTAATATTTTCTTTTAGCTTGGTTTGGAGAAGACATGGCAAATGAATATGTCCTGTGTGGTGGAATGTCCTGTGAACTGTCAGCTCTCTGACTGGTCCCCTTGGTCTGAGTGCTCTCAAACATGTGGCCTTACAGGTCAGTACCTCTGGCATATTTCAAAGACTTAGCTTGCATATTGTTTGTTTGTTTGTCTGTTTTTGTCTTTAATAAGAGCAATAATAACATTTGGCCAGTCAGTCTCACCTCCATCCCTGGAAAGGTGATGGAACAGCTTGTCCTTCCTGTTTGAAGTTAGTGCTGGTTTTCAGTAAGGATTAATAATGTATTATTAATATATATATATATATAGAGAGAGAGAGAGATAGACAGACAGATAGACAAACAGATAGACAGATAGATAGACAGATAGACAG
>JANHGL010017344.1:66957-85775 GCA_024611195.1 Ceyx melanurus
ATAGACAGACAGATAGACAAACAGATAGACAGATAGATAGACAGATAGACAGATAGATAGATAGATAGATAGATAGATAGATAGATAGATAGATAGATAGATAGATTAAAATACCACAGCTATTTTGGTTTTGTGGAAACCTTTGCAAGGTGGCAACACTGGAATAGCCAATATACCACTACTTCTGGCACACAAAAAATTCTTTGTTTTTTTTCATGCAACTTCTGTAATGCAGCATAACAGTCTAATGTCCACTGCAAGATGAAAGAGTTGCCCAAAGGATAAAAATGTTTTCCTTTTTCAGTTTTTATGAATATTTGAAAATAGAACCTGTATCTCAATGATGCTGAGTAGCATGTTACTCGTGGCTGAAAAGTAATATTGGATAAGCCTATTTTATTTTAATTTTCTTTGGGCCTGAGTCCCAATCCTCCATCTCCTGCAAAATATGCATGTCACTTTATCCAGACAGACAGTGAGAGAAAGTTCAAAATGCTGTTCCTGGCTGGTGAAATCAGACCATCATGGGATGGATGATTTCTGTATTATGGGGAAGTACAGAACATATTACTCCAGAACATATACTCAAGAACAATCTTGAGGAATATATCAATGGAACTACTTTGTTTGCTGTATGTCTGCTTCTTATTTACAGGAAAAATGATCAGAAGAAGGACTATAAATCAGCCATTTCAGGGTGATGGGAGACCTTGTCCTTCTCAGATGGAGCAATTCAAACCCTGTCCAGTAAAACCTTGCTATCGATGGCAATATGGTCAATGGTCTACATGCAAAGTAGAGGTAAAAGACATACAGGACTTGTATATCTAGGCATATTTGTGATATGCTTAGATACCTGTTTCTACATGTAAACAATTTGCTTCCACTTCTCTTTTCTTATTATTATTTTCTTATTTATTCTTAGACTTCCAATTTGTCAACAGATACAACAACGTCCTACAAATATTCAGTGTAAATGTAAAATTTGGTAACTGAGCAGCATCTTTGCTAATAATTTAAGTCCTATTGTAAAGGAATACCTGTGGAAATAGATTGGCACTCTAGAAGGGATCCCCTTTTGAAATACTGCTGTGATTGCAAAGGTGTAATTAGCTCCATACCTCAAGAAACAGTAATAACAGACAGGAAATTTTTTGTTTGTTTTTTTGTTGTTTCAGAAATAAGAATAGTGTTTTGTTTTTGTGTTTGTTTTTTTTTATCTGCTGGAAAAAAGTAGATTAGCAAAAAAATAATAGGAGACAGAGTGACATGCAGCTCACTCTACATGCCTATTACAGTGATCTAGTCTTTTGGCACTTTATTCTGCCCAGCATCCATATATATCCTCTGTCCCTAGGATGCTCAATGTGGAGAAGGAACACGACTGAGGAACATTTCCTGTGTGGTTTTTGATGGCTCCACTGAAGATGTTGGTAAAGTAGTAGATGAGGAATTCTGTGGAGAAATAGAGCCTATTATAGATGGTAACAAGAAGATCATACTTGAGGAAACCTGCACTGTCCCTTGTCCAGGTAACAAAGCTATTGAAATAAATATTGCATTTCAAGATTGGTTTGGCATCATTACAGTTATCAGTGCCCTAGCATTAGCCACAAGCAATTAAATCTTTTTCACCTGCTTTGCTGATTGGATTTACCCATCAAATGACCAACAGGTTACTTTGCAGTAGTGGCTTCAGAAAAATAAATCAATTAGAAAAAAAGATCAGATTTTAAATTGTCTCAGTAACAGATTGGACTTAATTATTTTTTCACAGAATATTTTATAAACTGGTGTTTATAAGCAAGAGTGTTCATTTGCAGCTAGACACTTCCTTGAAGTGCTCTGATCACCTAGCAGCTTTTAAAATGCATTTAACAGTGGCTAAGAACTTGATGCCTTTTACAGATGTCTGAGGAATCTAAGCTAGGGGGTCTTTTTTTTTGTTGTTTAAAGGGGCTATTCAAATGAAAATAATATTTTGATCTCTGAGAAAATGTTTCTGTTTAACTCTCTGGGTGACATGTTCTGTCATTGCCCTTGTAGACTGAATCCAAAGGAGCAGTTATAAATTATCAGGTCCATGATGCCCCATACTGAGAAGGATTATGAGCCTATAGCAGCTGTTTAATTTCCAGTAAAATCTCTCCAGTTCATTTCAAACACTTATTTGTAGAATTTGAAGTATATTGCTGTTAATCAGCAGAGTCATTAGTGATGTATCTTCAGAAGTAGTTTTTGGCTCCTTCAGTTCCAATGTAGCTATCATTCATAGATATTATGAATAGTAATTATAAATTATTATTAGATTACATGCCAGTACTCTGGTTTTGTCCTCTTGCAACTCTCCTCTTTCTCAGAATTTCTTTCCATTTCATTTCAGATTGGACTGAAGATAAAGTTGCCTCAGTAAACAAAAAATAGTCCAAACTGGAGAAGCTTCCATCACTGCATTGTGCACAGCATTCTAATTGCATGATTTGCACATATTTTATACTTATTAAATCAAAATTGGAAGGATGTAAAGCATACATACATAAAGTTATATTTTCTTGTTAGTCACATTTATAAAAATATAGTTGCTTACTTCTTGCTTTTAAAATTTTGCTGGACAGGAACCTGTTCTTCAACAGCCTCACATTTAGCCAGCAAGAATAACTGCTCTGTGGGGATGTGCTAATGATATGCTCCAACTAATGTTTCCAAAAATCACTGCTTGTTTTCCTATTATGTATACATCAGTTCTTAAATTATTTATTTCTTCATGTGCTTTCCTAACATTGGCAAATAAAATTCCTTCATTAATCAGGCATCTGGTCAACACAGTACTGATTATATCTGTCATCAGTATAATGCAAGGTAGCATGAATTTTTAATAGCTCTTTCACTGAAATAATGAGAACTAAGAGGTTTATTTTTGAGTCTGTACTCCAGTCCCATTTTCCTATTTTAGTTTTAAAGAAAGGGTCTCCTTATGTTGAGCCTCTGATCTTTTTTAAATGTTCTTTAACTGATCATACTAATGACATTTAAATGTCATTAGTACAATTTTCTTTTTCAGTTTTGTATTATAACATTCTACAAATCTCTATTATCCTAACATGAAATAGTCAGAGCAGACACTTTCATCACCTTCCCATTTCCTTTTCATGCAAAGAATGTTGCAGCAGTTGCTTCTACTGTTTGTTTAGAGAAAGTCTGTATTTGGATAAGCAGCAAATAATCTTTTTAAGACTAAACAATGTTTTCTCTTTCTAAGACCAAAAAAGAATTATGAACAAGACCTATAAATTTAGCATAAAGCATTCAGTGCACAATACCCTAAAAGTTATAAAAATTCAGACACTATTTGGAGTATTACTCAGAAATTCAAAATGAGAGTGATCTTATGGGAATGCTACAAGAAACTACACCTCTTTAGAACATACAGGCTTTTGTATAATCTTTTTGTTACTATTTTCTACTGTGCAGATATTCAGATTGTCAAAATATTATCTTGTTTTAAGTCCTTGTTTTTAGAAGGAACAGCAAAGAGGGAAAAAAATATTTGGACTTCATTTTTTAAAGACATATTCAGATCAAAAAAAATTGTTAATCTTATAAAATTGATATTTGACAGGGGACTGTTACTTGAGAGAGTGGTCAGAATGGAGTCTTTGTCAGCTAACCTGTGTTAATGGTGAGGATCTTGGCTTTGGAGGGATACAAGTCCGATCTCGGGCAGTGATAATTCAGGAACTGGAGAATCAACATCTCTGTCCAGAACAAGCTTTGGAAACAAGACCGTGCAATGGTAAGCACAAAAATATACATAAGGACACTTCCTTAAGAAAAAAAAAAAAAAAGTATTGTATGTTACGACTTTCAGAGTCTTTGGAGAATTGATATTCCTTTTTTAATAATAAAATTTCTTTTATGATACAGGAAAATATATTTTCCTTATCTGCTTGAAAACAATAAAAAGAAACCTTTATGTTTTGACACATAACCAAATTTAGATTTCTCAGCACCCTTTAAATTGTTATAAATTGCATGACAATGACATTAAAAAGACTCAGTTTTGCTTACTACTGGTACTGGACCAAGTATCTAAGAAAAGTAATTTCCTGTACAGACATTTCTTGTCCATTCAGAGACCAGACAGATCAGGCAAAAAGGAATTTTATAAGGGTGCTAAAGTACAGAATGACTTCATTACCCCAGGCCACCTGAGAGGTGTACAGCAGAGCTGAAACGTGAAGCTAGATGCATCCCAGGCCACTTCACCAAGTACTGGAGCATTGACTGAAGCTAAGTGTTAGCAGGAAAGGAACCTGACTCCTAAATGAGTTTTGCACAACAGGTGGGCCACAGCCATTATGAGGTTATTGGAAACATATGTTTTGTCCATTAAGTACTTTAGGCTTACTCCTAATGATTGTACTAATGATGTACAGTCATTATAGTTAATGGCTGGGACACATCTGGCCTATTCTGTACATACCCAGTAAGTGGAGACCTTGGGGCCTCCATGTGTTCAGTGCACCCTTCAAAGATGCTGGGTGAAGGAGGAAGGGCCTATTTGGCCATAAAAGCTGTTAAGCATAATGAGGACATCTCCAGATGAGTGTGGCTGCCAACTGTGGTAGCTTAAAATCTTGTAATTGAATTTATTGAAGAATTACTGTTCTCTGTGTAGATGGCCAGTGCTATGAGTACAAGTGGATGGCAAGCCCATGGAAGGGATCTGCTCGAACTGTGTGGTGCCAAAGGTCAGATGGTTTAAATGTCACAGGTAAATGCTCCTTTTATATACACACAAAATCCTTGAAAACAGGTGGATAATGTCTTTTCCCAACAAATGGAAATAGTTTAAAAAAATTTCATTAAGTGAAAACTCTGTTTTTTGTATTTTCCTGATGGTTTTCAAGAAAAGCATTTAAGTATGTTCTGTGAGAACTTCTCTGCAGGAAGGATACAGACATGAAGAGAATTTATATTTGAATGTTTTTTGAAAGTGGTTTGTATAAACTACAGTATTTAAGAGCTCAACCTGATAAATGCAGATACACAATTGATTTAAATAGAGAATAACTTTTTGATTTAGAATCAGCTCATATTTCTGATGACTGTATTTCTTTGCTGCACATTTGTCTCTAACATAGTGTACTTTGATTCAGACATTATAAATTTAATTCAGACATTATGTATTTTTTTTAATATGGGTCCTGTTAGTATTTTAAGGCCTTTATTTATTTATTTGCATAATACTCTCGTGCTGAACAGTTCTTTTTCACTTGAAGGTGTTGTTTCCTATGGGCGATGAGACAACTCTTTCCTTCTGCAGCTTCCTTGGATGACTGATATTTTATTACATAGATTCCAACAGGCATGTGATTTGTATGCTAGGATGTAGTTTTTCTTTCTGGGGTGGGAAAAACGTATGGCAACCAGCAGGGTTTTCTTTGTTCTTCATCTGCCACCCCATTAACACTTGGATCTACATAACCACATCTAACTGCATCTGCTATGGTCATGACCAACCACAACTATCAGGATTTCATCATCATATCACACCAGTATAAAAATGCTATTTATATGGAAGATGCAACATAACTTATCCTGTTGCAATGTAAATTTTAAACAACATGATGCATACCCAAGTAAATTAAAACTGATTCTAAATTTCTTTTAAAGTCATTCTGTCTGAAATGATAGTGAAAGCCTGATTGTGTGTATCAGTCAGTAACAATAACCACAATCTATAAAGCTGTAGAAATGAGAACTAGGACTGTATAAAAAGGGGGAAAAAAAAGACAGAAACCCTATTATCAGTTTCTTAGCATTCAGTACATGTTTTACAGATAATAGTTCTTTCCTTTCAAAAAGTCTGTTTTAGACTAGTATCAAGTGTGGCTTCATAAGAATAAAAGGCTATAGCATGTCTAATTATGACTACTAAAGAGCATCAGAAAACAGGTATCCATACATAAACTGGATGAGTAGTTTGTTTTCCATTTATGAGGCAAAGATATGAATAAAAACTGTGCTTTTATTTTCTTTGTGGCCACAGTTTTAATATGTAAGTCATAAGGAGGGCCCTAGAGAACAAAAAACCTATTCCCACAAAATATTTAAACTCTTTTGATCAATCCACCAAAGGAGCAAAGGGGAAAACATGCATTTCACTTGCCACATATTAGTTCTCTAAAATGCACATGAATGCAAATACATGTGCTGTATCCTTACTCCACCTATAAGAAAATATTTGATGCCGATTATCCTTCACCTTGGAATGAGAGAAAGACTCTTAAATTCAAATTTAAGTTAAGTTAAATAAAATTATAATCTGTGACATACTGTAGCAAATAATACCATCAGTAATTTAATCACTGGTGAGGTATTGCCATGTCAAAATATGATTTTCTGTCCTACAGGGGGCTGTTTAGTGATGCGCCAACCAGATGCTGACAGGTCATGTAACCCACCGTGTAGTCAACCCCATGCTTACTGCAGTGAGGTATGTGCTACTGCATTGGAGCATAAAATAGCCCACTGTTTCACTAGTGAGGGCTTCCCACACATCTCTCTGCATTACAGTGATTATGGCAACAAAAAGTATTTTCAGAGATTTCACTAATTGTTCATTTGTTAAAATCAACCCGAGACCATTTTCTGCCTTTCAGCTTAAATGTTTAAAAATCTCTGTTGATTTTGTACAAACCTGCATAAAAATACATGAAGAGGTACTCTTCAGGTAGCACCCATCAAAACAGTCTTTCTGTTGCAGTCATTCCTGTTGTTATGCTTTATAGCTCACAGAAAACAATGTTTTTCTGCTACACAGTGTAAAACACTTGTTCCCTACAGACTAGAACGTGCAGTTGTGAAGATGGATACACTGAAGTGATGTCCTCTGATGGCACACTCCAGCAGTGCACTCTCATCCCAGTGGTGGTGATCCCCACCATGGAGGACAAAAAAGCAGATGTGAAAACCAGTCGAGCTGTGAACCCTACCCAGCCCTCCAGTAACCAGTCAGGACGAGGAAGGACCTGGTTTCTACAGCCTTTTACACCAGGTGAAGTCATGCAGTGAGCAGTTCTCAATGCTGAGTACTGCTGCAGGGTCTGGCATTCACATTTTTATGATGCTGAAGAAGAAAAGAAAAATCATTAAGTGTCCATTTAAGAAGACAGGTATCCGCCCTGACTAAAAAATAAAGCAAGAGACATAAGCAAAGCCCTATCCTTCTCATCAATATATTTCATTAATCTTGTATTGCAGATTTTCCTTTAATCCCTTCAACCTGTTAATATTCACAGAAGCTATCTGAAATGTGACCAGTGAAGAGAGATGGCTGCAAAAGTGCATGCCAGGATATTAGGTTTTGCTGTCTCAACCAATAAAGCTATTTATAAAGGAGTGAAAAGGTAGCACTGAAAACTGCTTAAAATTTGCAGCCATGAGTAAATTGTAGGCAAATAATCAGTATAGGTATGCTAAATGCTTTTCTGCCATATCCATATTTCATCTAATTAATGTTAGAGAAGAACTAACCACATTATTGGTATTTAGCATAGACATGCTCTAAGTCTCTATAGGCAATATTTGCTTTTATGGTGGGCCATGATCTTTAGAGCTGAGCAAGGATTTACATGCAAGAGTGGCAAGAAGTATAAGACAGTTGTCCCATAAAAAGTACTTTAAAGTCCATCATGTAATCAGATTTCAGTAAATATTTCCTGGTACTATAAAGCAATGAGATAAATAAAGCTTTAATTAACGAAATTATTTCATATAAATATAGAAGATGCTTGTCCAAAATGTTAATTAGATGAGAGAAATTGGTTCAGTGTCTTTTAAACCTCTTCAAGCTAAATATTCTAACATGCTTGTGTCTTAGGGTGCTCATTTCTTTCTAAAGCTTTTATTAATGTTTTTAATCTGAGAATATTTTTTAAAAATATCTCTATATGCATGATCCATAAAATATCACAATTTGAGAACTACAGCAATACTGCTAATAAGCAGATTAAATCAAGTTTGGGTTAGAAATACTTCTGTTAGATCCCATTAGTCCTACTAGTATTTACTGTTATTTGTAATGTGATACTATATTTGATACTTGCAATAAAATGGTCTTTACCACAAACAGATAAAATTTTAATCCAGTTTTTCTGGTCCTCCTTTAAAAAAAACCAAACAGCATCTTACCAAATATGTTAACTCATTCTAGCTACTGCCTCCTGAAAATGCCAAGGATGGGTTGTAGAAGCCAGAGTGTCAACAATAAGCAAGTGTCAGACAGTTCAACTATTTAGAGATGGGGATGCTCATGTGAGCTAAGGCATAGGTTTTGATTTAATTGATTAAATGCTGCTCAGCAGGCTCAGGGGCTGGCTTTCTGAGGGTCTCACTTGCTGCCTCTGCCCCACATCCTTGCTCCATTTGTACTATTTTTGGCTGAAAAGCAGAGCAGTGCACTGCAAAGTGCACAAAGAAGCTATTGCTTAGTTGTTTAATAGTATTTACTCTTACTAAGCTGTAATTGCTAGTGAAGTCATTTATTTTGGATTATGAAAGTATTTCTCTACTACATAAGAACTAATAATTCAACAAGACTAACTCAAGCACTACTGACTAACATTCATTCCTTTTAGATGGGAGGCTGAAGACCTGGGTTTATGGTGTAGCTGCTGGAGCATTTGTTTTACTCATCTTTATTGTTTCTATGATCTATCTAGCCTGGTGAGTTCTTTAATTATTTACAAACAAGCAGTCCCACGCAGGCTGCAATGCAAGCATTTACATTTGCTGCCACAGAAACTGCAGGCACTTATGTGAACTGCAGTGTTTCACTTTTCCATGTCCTTTCACCCCAGAACAGGTTAGTGGACTTTGTTTTATCCTGGATGATGGATAAACATGATTTTTGGAGGTTAGAAAAACTTCTGACAAATATGGGGTAGCTTAGTGTATAGTTTGTTGCTCAGTTGATCTCTCTTAAAAAAGGTACTATGCCCATGATAATTTCATTCTGTTTGTACCACAAAATGCAGAGAGAAAAAGCAAGAAGGACATTTAGAAAACAGGCAAGATAGATTTGGGATTTGGCAGGATATAGAGATACACAACCAAAAAAAAATAATTAAAAACTTTCTAATTTGTTTTTTATATTTTGTTGAAAATTCTTAGTGTATGTGAAAAGAAAGATTTATTTTTTTTTTGCAAGAACCTTTGAGAATGTTCTTCATGAAGTTTTCTAGGTCCTGTTTGGAATTTCTGGTCCAAATGACTGTCCTGGTAGAAAGCAAGGGAAGTATGGTTGTACACATCAGGATCTTGGCTGTACTGCATTAGTAGGCATCTAGGGGGCTTCTGGATTTGTTTGCTTTTTAGGAAACCTTCCCCAAAATCTCACTTCCCTCTAAGTAAGGAAAAAAAATATTTTATTTTTTGAGGTAACAATATCCATTAGCATGCATGACCACTGTAGATTCTTTGGGCTGCTATCTGTGGCCACTGCAAGTCAATATAATAACTAGTTTGCTAACAAGGATTTAGATTTGGATGACCTAAGTGATGGAGCTGAGAGAAGATTTTGGACAAGACTGAGGATGCCCAGACTGGATTTAAAGAAATGTTTATATTACACTCTAAAATAAGACAAATGCTAAAGCATGCATAAACATGCATTTTCCTTTGTCTTGGTAATTTTTTATAGCTGTATTTAATGGTTTGGAAATACTGCTGGATTAAAATATAATTGAAGGCTAGATAGGGAATTGTTATGGCTAACAACCATACCCCTGCTATCTATGACTGGTTTGGTTATAATATCTAGATATAACTGTAGTCATTCCAGCAATTATAATGAGATAGAACTAATAAAAAAAATGGAACTTTGCTGGGGAAAAACTTGGTGTGTCAAGAGACAATAAGATTTGAGTCATATAATTTAAAAGAAACTGATTGAGGATTTCATACATGATCAAATATTTCACTTCAGGCTCTGGGTTCTTCTGAAAACTGACTCATTTTGCAGGATTACCTGCCAAGGATTCCATGAAGTCACATCAGCACCATAACAGCTGTTTTCTGAACAACTGAGCTATGAATTAGATGTTGCTTTGGTTTGATAAGGAGATAATTACTGATCCAAGTGAAGATTTTAGGTTTACAGCTTTTACAAATGAACAACCAAATGCATTATCTTAAAACAACACACCTTTCATTTAAGACTGAAATCCATCTGCTGTGTTATTACCTTCTTATTCTATTTGCAAATTATTTTATTGTTTCAGCAAAAAGCCAAAGAAGCCCCAGAGAAGGCAGAACAACCGACTGAAACCTTTAACCTTGGCTTATGATGGAGATGCAGATATGTAAAATATAACTTCTCATGGTAACAAATGGACTCTCAATTAATGAAGTCAGAAGATATACAAAACCACAGGGATTTTTCTATGGAGTGGATTAAGTGTTTTGACTTTTCCTTTTATAACTGCACCATAGATAAAGGATGGATTTCATAATGCCTACTGATACTCAAGGTATTATTGTTCTAATTTGGACCATCAGCACTGAGAAATCTGGCAGAATCACATTAGCAAACACTGCAGTTGGGGATTTGTGGTCTTTCCTCAGTCTTACAAAGTGTAAGCACCACTTTTGTCCCCAGAATACTGTAGCTGCACAGTATTAACAGTTGGAAGCCCCCACAACATTAACCAAGTATAATAAGCACGCATGAAGAGTTTGTACCAAGCTGTCTATGACTCTTTATAATCAAGCATAACATATATACTCAGTGGAACTGTATGTATTACTCTAACACATTATATACTTCTTGAAGCATTTTAGTGCTTAGTACAATATTAACTTTTAACTGGGATGAACCCACTGAGCAAGTTCAACAATTTGCCAGTTGACAACTTGTATTTCAGAGGGCAGTGACTCACTGGGGAAATTCTGTCCTGTTATCACTCTAAAGGCCTCATAAGTACATCCAGAAAGAGGTATTCTCAGATTCAGTATTTTCTAATGGTTGCTGTATGGAAAAAGAATGCCCATTGTAAATGTTACAATACGTTTCTACTTTCTCTAACTCAGACTGTTGCCTGCATTTTTTTTGCTATATGTAAGGCAAATTTTTGCACTATATTAGTGCAGCATGATATGCACTTAAACTAGTATTGCCATAGAAACTGCCTCTTTTCAGAAAGGATGATGATCTTGTGCAAGGAGTGTCAAGTAGGTCTTGAATCCTGAAGAGAGTAGCATTTGGTTTGGACTGTGACTGATGGAAGTGGCTAAAGACATGTACTGTACACACCATTCCTTGTCACAGCAGCCATTTGTAGTCTATATCATGGCAGTAATACAAGTGTCTAGTTTCTTGCCCCATCTACCTATACTGGGATAGATTGTCCTGCTGGTTTCTAAAAGTACTTTGAAGGCTGTTTATGACTAGATTTTTTTATATTTGGTAACTTTGCTAGAAAAGGAAAAAGAAAAGAAAAAGTGGTTGCCCTGTAATCTTGAGTGATGACTTACTGTCTAAAAAGGTATTCTAACTGTTTGTTCAAGTAAAATAAAATTATTTTGCCCTTTTGGTTTTCCAATTAGGATAATTGGCTAGGATGTTCTAATTATTCAGTTAAATTCTTGAGTGTACTGGCAAGTAATCAGATCAGTAGTTCTGTCATTTTAATACTCATGACTTCTTAAAAAACCTTGGCAGTATAAAAACTCACTGTTAACCTCTTCCATAATTGGAGCTTTTCACAGTGTTATGCTTCTGCCATGAAGCTCATTGACTTGCCACTGTAGCTATATACCTGTTCATGGATGTGATTCATGACCTGAGAAGGGTTATTCTCATCAAATGGCTTCTGTGTGTAGCCTGAACATATAAGTGACTGTGCCACTACTAAGCAATACAAAACTTTTATCAGGCAACCTCTCGAAAAGAATTGTTCTATAAAGTTCAATATTAGGTTCTCAGGTCTTTTTTATAACCTAAACCATTTCTGCCTACTCATCACACTAATTACTGAAGAAGCACCAGGTTTTGCACACTGAATGAAACTGTAGCTCTGCAAACTTGGCCCACATCCACTGAAATTGATGACAAGACCCTCGTGGACATCAGTGGGTAACATCAGCCCTTAAAAATACCTACTTTTGTTCTATGTAGACTAATTCTTGGAACTAATGTGCATTTTGTGCAATCTTCAAGAGAGATTATGGTCCTACTGTACCTTAGCTAACTTATATAACCAGTGTGGTGTTACTATATCAAGAAAATGATCTTCCTCCCATTGCACAGGTATTCCCCAAATGGGAATGATGAGCAGAGGGAATGCCAGTAGCAATTTTTTTGTACAGTTTTAATTTCTTGTTTTATTTCTTGATCTGGTGAAGTGCCATGGCCCCCTGCCACAGCAGTGGTTCATTCATATATGTGTTGCAGGACTGGGGGCTTTAGTATTACATTGCTTTGTAAAGTTCTCTAGGAAAAAAAACTTGATTATTTTAATTGCTTCAGCATTCTCGAGAAAACAGGAAAAATCTAGTAGATTCCTATTTTGTCAGACATACAAAAAAAAGATAAAAGTGGAAAATTTATGACACTTTAAAGAATGGTAACTATCATGTGGAGACATAAAGCTTAATCACAATTTGTGTACTTTTACAGTCCAATTCTATATTGTCAATTAGTATTGGACCAGTAGGGAATTGAGGGAACAGGTTTTCTTTCATTGGCAATGAGTCATCTTTATTTATTATACTGGCTAGTCTTAGCAGGAGCTGTTGTCTAGTTCTTGCCTTGAGGATTTTTATGTCCTAAATTTAAGAACTTATAACTTAAAGGTATATTATCTCCTTTTTCTCACTATATAAAATGGACAAATGAAGAAAGAGGTAGGAGATTTTTTTAAGTATGTTTGGCCTCTGCAATCCATGCAAGTATTTTAATATATGTTACATTTTATATCTGATCAGTGAATTTTGCTGGTGCACATCTGCATCATACTAGTGCTGTATTTATAATCTGGAGTGTATTTTTATTCCTTTTTTTTTTTTTTTTTATGAGCAAGGTGCATGGAAATCTGAAGCCAGGATGGCTCCCCTCCTTATCAGGAAAATAATATTAAGCTATAAGGAGGGCTGAAATTTTATGTGAAGCTAGTAGTTGCAAAGGTGATTAAGTCCTTTAGCACTAAAAAGAAATAATAGATGAGTTATCAGCACAGAATGAAAAGCAATTTGCTTTAAAATCAGAGTGCTTCTACAAATCCAGTGCCTAAAGCAGCCACTACTGTAGATTGTTTGTGAAAGTAACATTTCCAGTGATCAAATAAAACATTCAGAAAATAGCCAAGTAGACATTTTCCCGTTGATGTGGTGGTTTGTATTTTCCTTTCTCAAGCTGTAGTTCCTAGATTATTGTGTCTGCTTTGAGTTCTGGAGCAGTTCCATTTTGAATCTTTGATGCAACTGAACCAGCTTGTTTATATTTGATATAAAGCACCAATTTTGAAACTCCCTTCCTCCTGCCAAGATGTAATAACATTTGGTTTCCAGTATTACAATCTGAAGAGACCAATTTTAAAACTCTATGTATAAATCACTGTAAAATATACCTTGAATGAAATGGAAATCTGTCTTTTTACCTTTATGTAAATTGTGCTCACCCAAAGTTAAGAGTTTATTTTGCCTAACTTAATTTACTTGAATATTTATTTTGTAGAACAAAGAGGCAGCTGTCCGAGGAATGTTTACTTTTTTTTTTTGGTTAATGTTAATTTGTAAATTGTGTAATGCATTTTTATTTTTTAAATTATGTATATTTCTTTTTTTTATGCACAAAATGTTTACGTACAACTACTGAAAAATTGTGTATATTGTCACTAAGCTTTATTCAGTTAATACAGATGACATGAAAATGTAACAAGTTTTACATTTTCATCTGGGTTATTTTTACATAACTGATGTATTGCTGACAATAAATATAAACACAAAATTATTTAATGTCTTTTTTTAAATAGATGTAGTATACTATGCTGGGATAAAATAATAAAAGCTAGCTCTCTAAAATATGACCACCTTTTAAATAGCCTCTTTTTTGAAGGAAATTAGCAAACATATTCTTGCTAAAAATTAATATTTCTCTTTAAAGAAATACAAGTTTCTGATGTTATGGAAACTATCAAAGTCTGTTGCTACAGTCCTTGTTGGCATAGAAATCAACAATGTATATTTGATTAATTAATCAATACCCAATAAATTCAATAAATCAATGGTATTTTAAATGTTCTTCTTTAATGACCATTTTTAGGTAAACAAAACCAAACAATTTCTGAAGAATTTGAGGTGGATCAGTAACTCACTAAAAGACATCAGTTAAGCTGAATCTGTCCCTGTTCCTACATGAGAAAGAACAGAGAGCAAAATCCATCTCCTCCAGATAAACCATGTCCAAGACAGGAGTGAAACTGACATTTTTCATCCCAGTGTTGAATAAATATTACCAAATTCACTCAAATTTCTCCTAGAATCAATAATTCATTGTTGACTACCTAAGAAAAAAAAAGTCTGCACTTTGATCATAACTGAAATATGCTATATCTCTGCACTCCAAACCTCAGTTGTTCACGTCCATTTCTGCAGTGTATCTTTGCACACAGTTTATGGAGTTTTCTCCAATTTCAATAGTTACCTCCATAGTAACCCTTCCAGGCTGTCCCTTAAAGGGTTGAAACCCAATATGGAGAACACACAACACTGATTTTTTTAGGCATTTTAAGGTTTTCAGGCAGAGAATCTCCATATGTGTGTATTTCAGATTTGATTCTCTTTTTTTTTGTTTTGATATACCACGAATCAAAAGAAATTTTAATCACCTTATGTGATATGCACCAACATAATAGAGACTAAACTGCCCCACATACTCAGTACTGAAGAATAATATTTCTCAGCTGCAGATCTGCTTCTTTTCAACCAGAGGGATGAATCCACATCACCTCCATCTCCAGGTGACTGAGCAGGCCATGCAGACACTACTTTCCCTCACTGGCTTGTTCTGCAAACACCAGTTCTTGCTGGAATCACCCTCTTGAAAGGGGCTGTTAGGCATTGTTCTGGTTATTAGTCCACAAAACAAAAAGTTATTAATGCTGGCCCCATGACCTACTAACAAAGAACCAATTTCCTATACAAAACTTAACTCCCAAGATGGTCTGAAAATCTGGTAGGAAATAACGTTTCACTCTCTCAGTGATACCTGTTATTTTAAGGATTCTGTTGCTTCCTTCCTCACTGCTCTGTTTCTTCAGTCACCAAGAATGAAGAATTCTGTAGCTCCATTTTAGGAGTGGAAATTGGTGACACCAGGTTTCACTCAGCTGAGGAAAGAAAAATACTAATTAGCTGTGAGTCTTGTGACAGCCTGAAGTTGAATTTAATGAGCTGCAGCAAAAGCTTTCTGCAACATTAGAACAGCAGCTGGAGCTAAACCCTACATTTCTGCCTTAAATGGCCTCAACTTACTAGTTGATGAGAAAAACATTAGTAGCAGTCATTTGTTCAGTTTTACAGAAATGAAAAAAGGAAGCTTAAGTGAGAAGTTCATTGTCTTATCTCAAACTGGCTCTGCAATCCCACTGCAGAGTCAGAGTGCTAAAGAAACCAGGGCAGAAGTCTAATATGCTGAGCACCCAGAGGAGCAGTGGCAATATGAACCTGTCACTGGGAAAAGGGGTGTGTACATAAAAATTTCAACTGCATCATTATTTTTTTTAATTGATCTGGACTAATAATGGTTAGACTGCTTCACTTTCTAGTTATACTAATAGATTTTTACCTTTACTTATATAACAGGTGTGCTTCTCTATGCCCATAAACAAGATTTTGGATGAGATGAAAGGATACATTAATTTTTGAGTAATACAAAAATTAAGTAATCCTATCTTGGTACATTAATTTAAAATAGAAACAGAATAACTTGAATGCAAGATACAATCTGGCTTTAAATCATTAGAGAAATGTGTGGAAAATAAATCAAAAGTTGACATTACCTTCAGGGAACATCTTGCTATTTTTAATGGAGTCATTCAAGCTAGTTTAGTACTTTTTAGTTCAAAACTCAAATCTTAAATTTACCAAACCTACAAAACAAACCAAACACCAACAACTAAAGTCAGTGACATCTTACATAGGAAATATGTAAATTATTTATTACCAATAGCAAGATTATCTGAGTCACAACAATAGATGAAGTGCTACAAGGGTAAGCAGTTGAACTAATGTTGTCTGTATAATGTACCAATGAGCTAGAAAATCCAACACAGGAGTTGCTAATGCTAAAAAATAAAAATAATAATAATAAAAAAAGCACTGAGTAAGCAGGCATGGCAAGAAGCCTATGGGCTAGTTATTGGAAGTTGATAAATTATCAGCAACTGGAACAAAAAAGTGACTGAGTGAACTAAAGAGTAGTTAGGATTAATGGTAAAACACTGCAAGATAGCAGTGGAGGACAGGGAAGAGTGAGAGAAAGTATGTCAAAAAGCAATGAGCCACAGCAAAATGTGATCAAAGACATAACAAAGGCTTCTCTCCCTCAAGAGCAGAGTAGAATTTTTTCAAAATAACTTACATTTTTGGTAGTAAATAACCAAATAGTGCCTTGAACTATAGCTCACTAAAGAACTGGTGAAGACAGGGACAACATTAGCAAGGAATTACTTAGTGGTAATTCCACCAGCCACTCTATCTAGCAGATTTAGGTGTCTTTTTCTTCTCTAACAGAGACCATTTTGCTTTTGAACCTATGCCACCACAGCTATTCTGCTGGTGCCAGATGCTCAGGTCCATGGTATGGTCTCCAGCAGGTACCATGGACAAAAATCATACAAGGGAATAAGCAGGAATGCCTGGCAGCCTTTGCTTTCCTCAGAGCATGGTTCTTCCTCAGGCAGCAAGGATAGCTGAGTGCATGGGTAAGTAAGTGCCTGAAACATACCTGTCCACCAAGAGCATGGTTGAAAGAGTCTTGAGCTGAAGACAGATGAACAAATTTCTTTTGAAAGGAGGATTTGAAGCAATGTGAATGTCTTAATGAAGTGAAATTCAACCAGAATTTAATTCCAGCACATTCAGATATTGGGTACCTTGAGAATAAGGCAAGCAAATCATGTAACTGCACTGTATGTAGACAAAAACAAAACAACTTTATATGGCTGTCACAGAGGCATCCACAAAACAGACATCAGTAGCTACCCAAACTGAAGATTTATTACAAGCAAAAATTACTTTTTTTTTTTTTTATTGACATTTCAATAGACCAAAGTAAATTACAAAATTGGATGTTAGGGGGGAATATATTACTGCACAACTCATTCCTAAGTTCTATGAATATTCCATTTAGAAAGGTAAAACAAAATGTGTGCACATTCAGGAAAGGGAAAACCTCCCACTCAGGAGTACTGAGAAAGAGAGTAACTCACCCAAAAAGGAGGTGAGGGCTCACTCAGGAAACATTCACTCACTAAAGGTGGAGTGAGGACTCAGTCCCAGGGAGTTTCCTTGGATGGCATCCCAATCCAAGGGGAGGGTCCACAACTCCAAACTTGCTCTGAAGAAACTGACTCAAACTGGCTCTTCTGAAAGGGATCCACTTAAGTTGAGTCTGAACTGTGGTCGTTCTAATTAACTGGGGGCAAATTATTTTTTCACAAAGTAACTTCACTTTTCAGTGAACACGATTAACATTTTTTACAATACCTTATTTATAATATTATTATAAATAGTATTATACATTATTACACATAATGTATGGAGTTGCTTAGTGTCCTTTTAACCAATTCAGTAAATCCATGTACTCCAATCATTTTTACTTCTGTTAAGGTAACTATTAAAATCCCATTGTATGGACTCTCAGTGTTCTTGCCTTAGAAAAAGCACAAAGACTCAACAGTTTCAACCATTTTTCCCTTTTCCATTAAAGCCCCCTATAGTCTGAAGTAAAAGCAATTTAATAAAGCCTCCTTCTGATGTTTACAGCTCTAAAAAGAAGAAAGGAAAAAACTTCAGAAAAGTTTACCAGAACACTAAAACAAAATTGTTTTTTCTTGTCAGTTCTGTGCTGTCTTCAGTAATGTCATCAAACCAATTAACCAAAAGGAAACCAATCAGAGAACAAATTGAATGAGAATTACTTCACTTAACAGGAATACCACCTTTTCAAACATGATTACCCAACTTTTATTTCTTTGAATCAAAAGTGGGACATCAAAGATGTTAGATTAAGAGCAAAGTACTATAAATGCTGAAAAAAAGGTGATGAGGAAAGAAAAAAGATTAAACAAATAGAACTGCAAATGAAAGCAATGAATCCCTAGCAGAGATTTTAGTACAAACATTACACTTTGCACATCAGAAAACGAATGGTGAAAAACTTTACAGAATTTTCCAAGTTATAATTATTACAAACTTTGGACTTCTGAAAAATTTACTTAAAGGCTGATATACTTGTAGATATATATATATTTTATATGTCTTAAGACACTGGAACTACTAGTGTGTTACAAGTCTTAGTACAAGACCAGGGAGGAATAACAAAGAGTTTTATAAGAAAACTTTACACGTAAGTAAGCTGCTTTGAGTCTGTGTGTATCCAACATCCATTGCTAGGGGACTAGCTCTAGAAACTATATTTAATAATACTATTAATAACTGATAAATCAATATATATCATAGAATCATAGAATCATAGATATTAGGGGTTGGAAGGGAGCTAGAAGATCATCTAGTCCAACCCCCCTGCCAGA